>UESW01001593.1:148329-176373 GCA_900491605.1 Calamus simplicifolius | reverse complement strand
TATAGAAGATTTATAGAAAATTTCTCGATTTTGGCTTCTCCTATGACTAAGCTGCTTAGAAAGAATATCAAGTTTGATTGGTCTAATGAATGCCAGAAGAGTATGAATGAATTGAAAAAGAGATTAATCTCAGCCCCAATTCTAATACTCCCTGATAGTGCCAGTGATTATGTGGTCTATAGTGATGCCTCATTGAAGGGTTTAGGGTGTATTTTAATGCAGAATGGGAAAGTGGTGGCTTATATATCTAGACAGTTGAGATCCCATGAAAAAAATTACCCCACCCATGATTTGGAGCTAGCTACTGTTATATTTGCATTAAAGGTTTGGAGGCACTACTTGTATGGAAGAAGGTACCAGATATTTACTGACCATAAGAGCTTGAAATATATTCTGACCCAGAATGAACTGAATTTAAGGTAGAGAAGATGGACTAAATTGATTAAAGACTATGATTGCACTATTGAGCATTATCCAGGGAAAGCTAATGTTGTGGCTGATGCCTTGAGTCGGAAGTCTATGGCCACATTAGCTTCTATTAGAACAGTACAGCTACCCTTGATGATTGAGTTAAGGAGGTTAGATGCAGAGCTAGCTGTAGAAGAATCAGAGCCTTGCTGGCTACTTTAGAGTGAGACCCCAGATGCTATAGAAAATAAGAGAAGCTCAGCTGCTAGATTTACAGTTCCTTAAAGCTAGAGATTTAATTTAAAGTGGGTCTCTGTCAGAGTTTTCTGTTAGAGGTGATGGGGTATTATTATTCAAGGGTAGAGTTTGTGTGTCAGTTATGGAATCAGTAAAAGATCAGATTTTAAAGGAAGCACATAGCTCAGCTTATTCAATGCATCCAGGTAGTACTAAGATGTATAGAACCATCAAATAGAATTACTGGTGGAATGGAATGAAAAAGAGATAGCTGAGTATGTATCTAAGAGTTTGGTGTGTCAATAGATTAAGGCTGAACATCAGTGTCCTGCTGGCAAGCTTCAGCCTCTGTTTTGCCAGAGTGAAAATGGGAGCATATAACTATGGATTTTGTCATAGGACTCTCAAAGACAAGAAGGGGCAATGATGCTATATGGGTGATAGTTGATAGATTGACTAAGTCTGCTCATTTTTTGCCTATTAAGATTGCCTTTACCTTGGATAGATTATCAGAATTATATGTGCATAAAATTGTGAGTAGGCATGGTGTGCCAGTATCTATATCTGATAGAGATCCAAGGTTTACATCTCAATTTTGGAAAAAAATTACAGAAAGCTTTGGGACTAAATTAAGGTTCAGTACAACATTTCATCCCCAAACTGATGGTCAGTCAGAGAGAACCATCCAAACACCAGAGGATATGCTGAGAGCTTGTGTCATGGAATTTTCTGGTAGCTGGGATGATCATCTGCCTTTAGTAGAGTTTGCTTACAATAACAGCTACCATTCTAGCATTGATATGGCACCATATGAAGCCTTGTATGGGAGAAAATGTAGAACTCCAGTGTATTGGGATGAGGAGGGAGAGAGAAGGCTATTAGGCCCCGAGTTACTACAACTTACAGCAGATCAAGTTAAAATCATAAGAGCTAAATTAAAGGCAGCCCAGGATAGACAGAAGAGCTATGCAGATAAAAAGCATAGAGAGGTAAAGTTTGAGGTTGGAGATAAATTATTTCTGAAGGTATCTCCTTGGCAAGGTATTATGAGATTTGGAAAGAAAGACAAGTTGAGTCCCAGGTATATTGGACCCTATGAAATTCTGGAAAGAGTTGGAACACTAGCTTATAGATTGGCTTTACCTCTAGAGTTATCTCAGATTCATAATGTATTTCATGTTTCAATGCTTAGGAGGTATGTGTCGGATTCCTCTCATGTGATTCAGTCTGAGACTATGAATTACAGGAAGATTTATCATTTGCAATGAAACCAGTGAAGATCTTGAGTAGGGAGATTAAGCAACTCAGCAGTAAAAGAATTCCTTTAGTTAAGTTGCAATGGTTAAATCATCAAAAAGAGGAGGCTACATGGGAGCAAGAGGATGAGATAAGATTGAAGTACCCTCTATTTGAAAACATATCTAGCAAAATTTTAGGGACAAAATTTATTAAGAGGGAGAGAATTGTAACATCATAAAAACCTTGTAATTTATTGGTAATATTAATGGCATTTTTATTTGAAATGAAAGTCAGAGGGTTTCAGTGAAGTGGGCGAGTTGGCCTTTTGATAAATGTAAAAAGGAGAAATTATGGAGTAAATGATTATATTTTTGAGTGCTAGTGAGTTTGATTTGAGAAATTGAGAGATTTGAGTTTTAATAGGCTTAAATCATAAGAAAATTCAAGTTTAGTTTGAGTTTTACCCTTAAGTGATGTTTTTAGTAATTAGAGTTGACTCTAATTGGAGTGGAGTCGACTCTGGCATGGTTTTAAAATTTCGGCATGCTTTAGAGTCGACTCCTGCAAAAGGGGGAGTCAACTCTAATGAAAAAACAGAATGTTAGCATTTCTGCCTCGTATTAGAGCCGACTCTAATTTTCAGGAGCTAACTCTAATTTTTGCGGAAGCGACTCAATATCTGTTGGAGCGACTCTAAGACGATAGATTTTCTGAGTTAAATCTTGATATTTTAAATATTTGTTTTATTTTCAGTCCAATTTGAGTGTCGTTTGAACCGTTATATTTCTAAAATCAATCTCTTCAAGTTGGTAAGGTCTTTTCTTAGAAATGTTATATAAAAGTATCGATTTAAATGAAAAATAATAATCTAGGCTATAAATCGATTAAAAAAATTATATCAGGGGCAAAATGGGAAAAGGCTCCGATGTCAATTGCTAATTGTGCTAAGGGCAATTTAAAAAAGAAAATCTAAGAGCAAAATATCATGATTATAAGTGAGCCATGTGTTTTTCAAAAAGCATGCGTTAAGAGTGTTTGAGGGCAAAATGGGCATTTGGCATGACTTAGCCCCTAAGTTATCAATGACTTGGTCCCCAAGTTATTAGAGAAAAGGGAAACATGGGTTCAGTCGGAGAAAAGAAAAATAGAAAGAAAGAAAGGAAGAGGAAGAAGAAAAAGGAGAAAGAAAGAGGAAGGGAAAGGGGAGCTTGGGGTTTGTGTTTTACTCCAGGTCAAGACGGTTATTCTAGGATGCCGGAATACCAGAGTTGAGTACAAGTTGAGGAGTAACCTGCTAAGATGAGTGGGTTTCACATCTAGCAATGAGAAGTTAATTTGAGCTAGTATAATGAGATTAATACCTAGTTGTGGTATATATTTAGTAGAGTATTATGTATGTTTTAAATATGAGAAATGAGAGCCTAGTATATGATATTTTGAACATGAGTCTTAAGCATAAAGAAATGAGCCTGAGTCTTAAGCATAAAGAAATGAGCATGAGTTTTAAGCATAAATAAATAAGCATGAGTTTTGATGAGGGAATTATTGATGTATACATGGCATATTTGCATGATAGGGCTTTACATATGATGTATGTATCATACTGAGCATCAGGCAGCTATGGGGCTGATCATCCTTTAGACTATACTGTAGGGTGAGCATTGCACACTACTATTGAGCTAGCACCTCCTTGCGAATCGATCGTATGATGAACTCCGAAATCTGGGGTGAGTGCTTGCTTGACCAAGCCAGTGGGGCAGGTTGTAAACAGCCCGTGGGGGCATGAATCATAGCTCAGTGGAGCTGGTTACTATATATATAGCCCATGGGGAGAGAAAATCAAGGTTCCAGGGTTAAGAAACAAAGCACTTTGTCGGATGAACTGCACGGGTAAGGAGTGCTATTTATGTGGGGATCATGTTACTAGTCACGCACCCAATGAGAGTACACCTGCAGGAGGGCGACTGTAGGGTGGTACCTCAGAGGCATTATACACACAGCCCAGTATCATGAGATTTAAAAGTATATATTTTGATTTAAAAAGAGCTAGTGGGCCAAGTAGTTATCCCAAGAGGGAGAGTTTACATGAGATCCTAGTGGACAAGCAGATCCCTGTGGAATCTATAATTTAATAAAAAAAGTCTGGGCTGTAGGTAAAGAATGCATATATTTATATTGTAATGCTTGGTTTTTATATTGATGAGTTATCTTTTAGTGGAAAGTTTTGTAAAGTATTTCAGAACTGGTATATTATTTGAAGAATAAGCTACATTTTACTTTATCTGATATCATGTTAAAAGTATACCTTGAGTTATACAAGTTATATTGTATTAGCATATGGTTAAAAATGTGAGATTTTTGGTTCTTTATTTCTCCATGGTTAGATGGTTATCAATTACTGGGACTTAGGTCTCACGCCTCTATGATTGATATTTACTTTCAGATCAGTGAGTATTTCTGCTAGAATCAAAGGATAAGCGGGACCGAATCCTTAGCTGGTGATGCTTGCTTGGATGCAAGGTGTATGTATATTGAGTTAGTGTGGGATGATATTTGTATATTTGCATATGCGTGTGTACAGTGAGATGTGGTAATGTATCAGACTTTTTTGGATAAGAATACAAGATTTACGTTTTGGAGAAAATTATGAGCATGATGTATACTTTTGATTTTGATGTCGATTATGAATGTGATCTTGTAAACTGCCTAAGGAATGTCATGAAAAATATTATCTGAGTAGGTTGATTCTTAGCATTGATTGAGTGATGTGCATATATAATTGAGCTGATAATAAAAGTTTTAACAGGATGTGTTTTTGAGTGTCTGCCACTTATGATAATTTGTTGGGTTCTCTAGCTCTTTATGGAGCGCTACATAAAGACTAGTAAAACTCTATCCGATTACCACAGGTGTACAGGTGTGCTATCGGTGGCCCTAGAGAGAAGGGAGAGCTGACACTATTCTTGTTCAAGCACTATTCATGGCCGAGGGGAAGAGGCCGAGCACTGTTCATGGCCGAGGGAAAGAGGCCGAGCACTGTTCATGGCTGAGGAGAAGAGGCCGAGCACTGTTCATGGCTAAGGGGAAGAGGCCGAGGGTCGACTCCAGAAATGACTGGTCAGACCACGGTGAGATTACCGTTGCCTATGGGGCTCATTGGCCCATCAATGATCAATTTTTTTATAAGAAAAAACATGCTTTTCTGTTGGAAATGCCTAGAGACCTTTGCGAAGACCTCGAGAATCACCTTAGGCCATGGACACAGCCGATTCTTTGAAGTAACCCTAATTTTATAACAATGATAATGGTTAGAAGAAATACCATGCTCTAGAACAATGCATCAACAACACCGTCACATGAGGAAGTTAATGCCTGTTTAGTATCTTTTTCCAATTCCCAACCTTCAATGTTAGATCCATATATGTGAATGCTCCTGAGACTTATCAGGCATTACAATAGTATTTAAATTTTAAGAGCATTTGAGCATGCTAAGTCTTATAGTGTGCAAAATCTATTCCAAAATTTAGTAGATTTTGATTAGTATGTTGCTTTCAATGTCCTGATCACCTGATCAAATATGTAAGAGTATGCATAGTATTTTGATTTGAATGGAATGCTTGGAGTGACATGATAAATAAAGTGCAAGGAAAATGTTTTAATAGCTACTAAGCAGTGAAGCATGATATAAGATAAATACTTAGTGATAATTTCACATGACCGACAAATTCTAGATATTGATGAAAAAAAGGAGTTTTTGCAATACCTTGTCAACTTCCATGTGACTAGAAATAGCGGCATCAGCAGTTGGACCAAATCCAGAGACTATATTTAGAACGCCCTCAGGAAGCCCAACCTAAAACATTGAGAGACAAAATTCGTTAAAATCCGAAAGAAGCAAAAATTTTGTAAGGAAGATTTTACTGATTATGTGTTTTCAAATATCCTTGCATGCATCACACAATACTTAACCAAAATTGATAGACCAAAATTTTTTGGAGATTAAAACACTCAATTATCACAACGCCAATCATATGTTTGGCAAATTTAGAAGGATGCATCAAGCTGTTGGCAATCATTCAATCTTTGCTAGCTTTTCATGTGACTACATACCATTTTCAATATCAGTTGAGCAATTGTTTAGTAAGTCTAAGAAAATTGTATAAATGTTGTGAAACATCAATAAGCCTAATATTGATAATGGAATAATAGGAACCATACCTGAAATAACATCATAACCTTGTTTCGCACAGTCAAAACATTACTGAAAGATGGCACAACAACATGGCTGCTAGCAATAGAATTCCATCTTTCGCAACCTGTGGTTAAGCAACCAAGCAAACAAACAACAAATAGAGAAAGCACACAACATCTTCTAGGCTCTAATCTGGAATGCACATGACCAGATAAAGGTTTTTGATCAATAGTATTTGACATTATAAAAAGCTGATTATATAAAGTGCTAAAAATTATTCGAAAGTGAGAAAAGTTGTAAGATCTACTTTAATGAGATAAAAATAGAAATTATAGCTGATTCTAATGAGTAAATTTAATTCTTTTGTGTTTTTGAATATCATACACTACATAGCTGAAGTGGAATTGAAACTGAAGCTAATGTCTACAATAATATGTCAGAATCAACAAGTGCAGCCGGAGTCTGATAATGCATTGATCATGTCTGAAACTTTTGAAATGGAATAACAACATCCACAAGGTCATTGCTCCCAGAAAAACAAAGCTAATCAGTAGCTTCACTTGAAAATCAATAGAAAAGAATGGAGTAGGATATCAGAAAGGGTGTCAAACATATCTTCTATCCCTTGTAGATTATCCTGCAAAGGATAGTATGATCATAAATTATCATATCAAGCATGAAATCATCGAAATAGTAAGGAATTTATAAGTTTCAGATTAAATCGTTCTTCTAGATGCAGAACACTCGTCGTTCTAATAAACTATGCCTAAAAGAACGTCGATAGAGAGAAAAAAAGGAAACAAATTTAAGAAATCGCAACTCAAGAAGACGAGAAAAATCCAAACTTTTCTCAATAAAAGTATAATGCAGAGATCGATGGCTAAGGGATGTGAATCATCTCATCAAGAAATTGCCTAAATAATAGAAATAATCTAAGAACCCTCATGTAGGAAGACAGGGGGTTTCTTTAATAGTGAAAGAAAGATAAAAAAAGGGAACTTTTTTCATCTTATGGGCCGTCGAATTGGGTGGCAGCAACCATCTTGCCGAGGCGGAGCTGGTCCTTGTCGATGGAGTTCTTGCAGGATTTGCACGAAGACCTCCCCAACTTGGCGTACTCCGCCTTCCATTGCTTCGGCGGGTTTGCCATTGCCGATGGATTCAAGGATAGACCAAGCTCTAGGGGTCTCTCCGTGAGCGAGAGAGCAGAACGAGACGATGATGAGACGAGACGAACCGAGAGAGAGAGAGAGAGAGAGGAGTGGAGCTCTGGGACTTGGAATGGGAAGGAGTTATCAAAGCCTGAGGAGGATTACAGAGTTGGTTTTTCAATCCCATTAGCGTTGGGTTTATAGAATTAAAGAGGGGAGATCCGGCCTCACTGCCGGCCATGGCCACCACGGACCCATCCCTCGCCCTTCCAGGCTTTCCCTGGGCAACCTCATAATAGAGCAAAGAGAAGAGGTGAAACCGTGAAAGGAAAGGAAGCTTACTTGATGACGATCGAGCTGAAGTACCGAAGGCTTCTCAAAAAATGAACATTCTGAATCAGCCAAAATGCCCGAAGTCCAAGGAGGAACAGATCGTTCTGCCACAAAAAAAACAAACGAAAGAAGAAACAAACGAAAGAAGAAACGGGTTGTGCCAAAAAAAAAATGAACGAAAGAAGAAACTGGAGTGGGAACTGGGAAGGGAGACTCTTCCCTTCTGCCAACTGTACGCGATGTGTCGCGCTCCAGCAGTTTTGATTTTATTTTTTTATTTAAAAAATAGTTGTTTCCTAGTGCCCAGTGGGCTTTGTAACAAAACATTAACCGGGTAGATATAATAAACGGATATCAGTATCTGTATTTAAAAATATATATAAATTTGTATTTGTATTTGTATCCGATTAATTTTTTAATTAAATATCCAATTCGTATCCAAATCTGATTAAACTATAAAATAAATATCCAAATCTAATATGATTCGAATACAAATACGAATATGATCGGAGTTTATCCGATCCATTTTCAGCCCTACTTACAAAACGACTCTATGAGTCTCCATATGAAGAAGGGGTTTGCTTGAATCTTGAGTGTTTGGATTCTCCTGATGGACTCTTGGTTGTTTATTCTTTTCGTTTCTTTTATTTTATTATTTAATCTTGGTGTGAAAAGATGGCTCCCCGAGGGTTTTCACAGTGTTTTGAAAGAGGTGAGGGTGAGAAAGGACATTGAAATTAGAGAAATGGGATTTGTTTCCCGGCTTAGGATTAGTATGAAGTTTTTTTTTTTTCTTTGCCTTTATAAACTTATCCATAATAAGTGCATCATCATCTATTCTAATCCCCAGAGATTTTGCTGAACATGTCAAACATGATCTCTTGTCCGTAATTCATACTAATATGTTATTATCAGATATCGTTGTGAGTGTGCTTCTTGGCACAACATGTATACCTTTGGACCTCTCTTCATTTTTCTCTATTTTTAGTCAAAGTTCAGGGCCCATCATTATATGTTTACTTTGTTCTCTAGTCTAGTAACAGAGGTTACTCTAGAATTCATAATGGGAGCACTGGCCTTATCTGTGCCCCTGTTTAGGTTCATTCAATTTGAGAGCGCTTATGTATCATATATCTGACCCAAAAAAAAAGGTTAAAAGAAAAATAAAAGCTATCTACTTCCTATCCAAATGTGTAAGTAAAGGCTTGATCCTGCGAGCAAATGCACTCAATATGATCAATCTGGTCTCTCGGGTGCTTTCCCACGAGTTACAATGGATTCTGCCAAATATATCATCTGCTCAGGTACCACCTATCTTCTCTTCTCATAATGATAATATATCTACCAAAAAAGTATCAGAACTATATCTTTTTGGGGAGACATTTTTGCAAGCAGCTAAATACCATAAAGTTGAAAGCAATAAGAGAGGGCTTATGCTGGCTAATTGTAAAGCTTCAAGCCCATCTGCTGGCTCAATTAATCTATTCACAAGTCAAAGCCATATGAATCAAAATTTAAATAAAAATTAATTGATAACAGATGAACTTGAATTATAAGCATATAATATATTTTTTTAATTTGATATAAAATTGTTTTTAAGATATTACGTTAATATTACCAGAGACTGGACCAAAGTGCGCACGCACAACATCAAAAGGAGTGATGCATGATATAATATAATGCTATTGAGAGAACTTGGTTTGCCACCTCAATTCTTCAATCCAGTCCACCTTGCTCTGATGACTACTCTGGAGAGGTCCACTCAGTAGATCTTTGGAAAGTCATAATAATATAAATAAAAAGATGCCACAGAGTTTTTACATAAATAAACTAAAACATAAACACACTCAAAACACTCAGGAACATTAACCAACAGTCCAGAAAGAGAGAGTTGATAATGTTTATGACTTGTTTTTTTTTACTTTTTGGCTGCTGCTGTTGCTGCTACTCAAGCTTAAAACTAATAGAACTTGATAACTAAAACACTTCAGATGCCTACACTCTGTTCCATAAGAGAGTTTGTTGGTAGTGAAAGCTTCTCAGTACGGGAAGCTGTTGCAACGACGGAGGGCAGCAGCCTTAATTTCCTGCTTTGATATACTCCTGAAGACCAAAGACCAACTTTCTTAGTGAGTTATTAATTTTTAGAACTAAGAACTACTGGTAAGAAAGGCAATAATAATAACTCAAATTCACATGGATAGATAAAAGGAAAAGAAATGGTACTACCGGCTTTGCTTTTAGCTCCTCAACATCTCTTTTCAGTCGAGCATTCTCCTCAAAAAGCTGGCGAACAATCCGTTCTAGCTCCATCTTGTAAGCCTGTGTACATTTTTCCCAAGTGAAAGCAAAAAGAACAAACACAATTTTGAGCTCAAAAATAGATTCATAGGCGTTAAAGAGCCTCTCTGATTGATTGATTGATTGATTTGTGCTGTGTCCACCATGCATGCATTCAGTAGAAAAAGATTGAGAATAACGCTCGTTAATTACCTCCTTTCTAGCACGAGAGCGAGAAGCTGACTCCCGATTCTTTTTTTTCCTTTCTATCTGCTTGTCTGTCTTGGCCTCCTTGCACTTTTTGTTTCCACTTATTTCCCCTCCCATTGCCATTGCACTTGCTGAGGATCCAAGTACACCCAGTTGCTGTCCCTCGATTCCTTTGATGCCTGATCTCCCTCCCTCACCACCATGGCGCATCCCTTCCAGGGATACCTTTCTCATGGCTCTCCCAAGTTGGTCCCCATCGCCCACCTCAGTTTGTTGCACTCCAGTCCCTATGGTCTCCATCCTTCCTCCCGTTGGGCACACCTGGCTCATGATGTTTCCAGGGCTTTGATGGTTCTCATGCCACACCCTTCTAATGCCTTCAGGGCTCTGATGGTCCTTATGTGCTGCACTGCTCTCCATTGGGCTAACACTTGTCCCCACTTCTGCACCCACTAGGAGGCTAGATGGATCATAGTTAGGTGGTGGTGGTGACTTGAAAGAGGTTGTGTGGGAGCTGTACTCTTTTGGAAATACCCCTAATTGCACAAGGAAATCCTCAAAGCTCATCACATCCTCTATGGTCATATCATCAAAAGAGCACTGATTGAAGACATTCTGAGCATTAATCTCATGTTGTTGCTGCTCTAAGAATTGCTGGTAACTCCAATTGCCATTGCCATTCAAATTTTCACCCATGGTTTGATGAATTGGGAGGGTGAGTGAGCCGTGTGTTAAAGAGTGGCGATAGAACAAGATTGCTAGTGGTTTGTACTAGTAGAGGCTTCTTTATTATATTATATAACTAGAGGTTGGTGAAACAGTCATCCATGTTCATTGAACCAGAGTCTTGACAAGCTTTGGGTATTTTAGCTGGTCACCCTTTGCTCTTTTAGTCTTGCTACACTAGGATGATTCCTTTTACCTTGTCAGATGTGATTGTATTGATGTAATGGCTAAATCAGAAGGATATACTGGTGGGCTTGCATTGATTTCTTCTCTCAAAAGCTTGCATCCTTTTCTTGGGAGAGGGTGTTGGGCCTGGTGTGGTGCTATCAAGGCCCAGGTGGGCTAACTTGTATTGGGCTGGGTTTGAGTCCAAGGGTTGAGATTAAATCAAGTCACGGGTGTACACGGGCTTGGGGATTAGTTTAATCTCATTGGTTTAGTCCATGGAGTTTTTTGTTGAGTCTGGGCCTGGCCCACTTCGTGGATGTATTTAAACTCTAGTCTCTAGGGTTTGGATGGAATAGAGAACAGATTCTTTTCTCCCAAAAATTCCCTTCTCTCATCATAGGGCGGCAGCCCTTTCTTTCTCCTCCCCATCTTCCTCCTTTTCAAGAAGTAAACCTAACAGGATTAGAAATCCTTAGTTCTAGTTCTTGTTGAACGGGGAATCCCATTGCTATTCATCAAGGTCTAAACCTAACAGGATTGGGAATCCTTAGTTCTAGTTCTTGTTGAACGGGGAATCCCATTGCTATTCATCAAGGTCTAAACCTAACAGGATTAGGAATCCTTAGTTCTAGTTCTTGTTCAACAGGGAATCCCATTGCTATTAATCAAGGTCTAAACCCTAACAAGTGGTATCAGAGCCTGGTTCAAGGAGTAATCTGGAGGCCTTCAAGGAGTTGAAATAATTTCAACAGAATCTCGTCAAGGTACTTCTCTATTTTATAAAATTTATTTTTGTGCTATTTTTGAAATTGGCCATGGGGAGTAGCATAAAAATAGAGGTTGAGAAGTTTGATGGGAAGGGAAGTTTCTCCATGTGGAAAGTCCGGGTAGAGGACCTCCTTGTGCAGCAGGGTTTAGATTGGCTTTGGAGGAAAGGCCAGATGGGATGACAGACAAGCAGTGGATTTCATTGGAGAAGAAGACATGTTCAATGATCAGGGGCTGTCTGGCGGATTCAGTCCTCTATTCAGTGCTGGAGGAGAAGACCCCGAAGGGACTCTGGACGAAGTTGCACACCCTCTATATGGGGAAAGAATATGTGCAACAAGTTGATGTTGAAGAAGCGCCTCTACAGCCTTCGGATGTCAGAAGGTGGAGATGTGCTGGGTCACATCCAGATATTCGACCAGATGAGCAATGAACTTCTGAATGTCGGGGTCAAGATGGAGGAAGAAGATAAAGCACTTCTGCTTTTATGTTCAATGCCCACGTCTTATGACTCATTGGTCACAACACTGCTCTATGGGAAGGAGACATTAATTTATGAAGATATTGTCTCGGTGCTTCGGACGAATGAGCAGAGGGAGAAGATGACCAAGGAAGCTGTTCCCCAGGAGGGTCTATCAGTTGGGGAAAGGACAGGCAGAGGTAGGGGCAGGGACAGAAGTAAGTCTGGAGGACGATCAAAGTCCAGGAAAGGCAAGAGAGAGCTGAAGTGCTATAAGTGTGGAGAGGTAGGACATTTTAAGAAGAATTGTCCTAAGTGGAAAAATCAGAAGGGAGAAAAAGGAGGATCTGAGTCTGTGAGTACAGTTGCAGATCAGGAGGTGGAGGATGATCTCTTGGTTGTATCAGATGATCACAGGCACAGCACAGAGATGTGGACCTTGGATTCAGCCTGTTCTCATCATTACACTCCCAACCGGTCGTGGTTCAGTACTTACACAGAGGTTGAGGAGGGGAATGTGACTCTTGGAGATAATCACCCTTGCAAGGTGGCAGGTATTGGCACAGTGAGGGTGAGGATGTTTGATGGTATGGTGCGCACTCTTACCAGTGTGAAGCATGTTCCAGAACTCAAGAAGAATCTGGTATCACTGGGGTACTTGGAGCGGACTGGATACAGCTTCAGCAGTCGTGCCAGGAGTGGAGTTCTGAACATCTCCAATGGAGCCATGGTGGTGATGAGAGGGAGGAGGCTGGAAAATAATCTATACAAGATGGAGGGCTCTGTGATGACTGTGAAATCTGAGGTGGCAGCTGTGGAGCAAGATCCCCGGGATGTGTACAGGATGTGGCATTACCGCCTGGGCCACATGGGAGACAAGGGGATGAAAGAACTGAGCAAGAGAGGTCTGCTTCCAGACTTGAGTAGCGGAGATATGGAGATCTGTGAGCCTTGTCAGATGGGAAAGCAGAGGAGAGTACAGTTCTCAGTCAGCACAGCTAGGAGTGCTGAACCCTGGAGTTAGTACACACAGATGTCTGGGGACCAGCCCCAGTTTCTGCAAGGAATGGGGCCAGATACTTTATGACCCTGATAGATGATTTCTCAAGGAAGCTGTGGATCTACTTTATGAAGGAGAAATCAGAGGTCTTCACCAAGTTCAAAATCTGGAAGGCTGAGGTGGAGAAGGAGCAGGGTAAAAGTGTGAAGTGTCTGAGGTCTGATAATGGCGGGGAATACACCAGCAGGGAGTTCCAGATTTTTTGTGAGGAGTGGGGCATCAGAAGGCACTTCTCGGTGATGGGAACTCCTCAACAGAATGGGGTGGCTGAGAGGATGAACAGAACACTATTGGAAAAGGCAAGATGCTTAAGGCTGCAGGCAGGGCTTCCAAAGATGTTCTGGGTTGACGCAGTAGATGCAGCTAGCTACTTGGTCAATCGGTCACCGCACACCAGGTTAGATGGAGACATTCCAGAGGAGATATGGTCTGGAAGGAAGACAAGCCTAAACCATCTAAGGGTGTTTGGATGCACAGCATATGTGCATGTTGGAGCTGGGGAGCGGAGTAAGTTGGATGCCAGGTCTAAGAAGATGGTGTTCCTAGGCTACCCGCGAGGAGTCAAGGGGTATCGGCTATGGGACCCCTTGGAGAAGAAGGTTGTCATCAGCAGAGATGTAACCTTTGATGAGAGCTCAATCCTCCAGAACAGAAGTGGCATGGATGCACAGCAGGGACTACAGGAGGTAGAACACGGTAACACTAGTCAGACAACCTCCTATACAGTTGTGCCATTTGCTAGTGGACCAGGAGGATTTGAGATTCAGGTGGAGAGGACTGACAGAGGGGGTAGAAGCCAGGGAGTTCAGCAGGATGCAGCTGGACAGGGGACTGATACTGGGATCGCACAGCAAAGGCCCAGGAGGAACGTGCGACCACCAGTTCGATACGGCTTTGAGGATTCGTTGTCATATGCCCTGGTGACAGCGAATGGAGACCCTTTCACCTATGAGGAGGCTATGGAAAGTCAGGATAGAGATAGGTGGATCCATGCTATGGCAGAGGAAATGCAGTCTCTTCACAGCAATAATACGTGGCAGGTGGTCCAGCTGCCACAAGGAAAGAAACCCATTGGTTGTAAATGGGTTTATCAGCGCAAGGAAGGAGCTTCAGAACAAGAGGGTATCAGGTATAAGGCAAGACTAGTGGCCAAAGGATACTCTCAGAAAGAAGGCATCGATTATGGTGAGATATTTTCTCCAGTTGTCAGGCACACTTCCATCAGACTATTATTGAGTATTGTAGCAGCTCAGGACTTGGAGCTGGAGCAGATGGATGTGAAGACAGCATTCCTCCATGGTCATTTGGAGGAGAGCATCTACATGGAGCAGCCACCAGGGTTTAGAGAACCAAGATCAGATGGGAAAGTCTGTTTGCTGAAGAAATCTCTGTATGGGCTGAAGCAGTCGCCGAGGCAGTGGTACAAGAGATTTGACACTTATGTTAGGAGCATTGGACTTTCCAGGTGTGAGTATGATTCTTGTGTGTATGTTAAATCTCTGGATGATGGGTCTAGGATGTACTTACTCTTGTATGTAGATGACATGCTGATAGCATGCAAGAGTGAGAAGGCTGTACAGGAACTGAAGATAGCTTTGTCTCGGGAGTTTGAGATGAAGGATCTGGGGCCAGCCAGGAAGATCCTAGGGATGGAAATCATCAGAGATAGATCCAAAGGTGTGCTGCATCTGAGTCAGGGTGGCTACATTAAAAAGATTCTGGAGCGATATGGGATGAAGGATGCCAAACCGACAGCACTACCTTTGGCAGCACATTTTTCCTTATCGAAGACCATGTCACCACAGACTGAGGTGGAGGCTCAGGAGATGGAGAAGGTACCATATGCTTCTGGTGTTGGGAGCCTTATGTATGCCATGGTATGTTGTAGGCCAGACATAGCCCATGCAGTGAGCCAGGTGAGCAGGTTCATGGCGCAGCCTGGTAGGGAGCACTGGCGAGCACTGAAGGGAATCTTCAGGTACTTGGTAGGTACAGTTGGGGTTGGTATTTGCTATGGACAGCAAGAAGATGCTGAGAGATCCAACTTATCCAAGGAGGCTCGTGGGCAGTTATATGGGTATGTGGATGCAGACTTTGGTGGAGATGTGGACACTAGGAGATCCACAACAGGCTTTGTGTTCAGCCTGTTTGGTGGTCCAGTATCGTGGAGATCATGTCTGCAGCCCATCACAGCCTTATCTACCACGGAGGCAGAATACATAGGTATCACAGAGGCAGCAAAGGAAGCTCTTTGGCTGAAGGGCTTGATGCTGGAGATGGGACTTGATCAGAAGGTTGTCCAGGTGCATAGTGACAGCCAGAGTGCTCTGATGCTTGCGCAGAATGCAGTCTATCATGCCAGGACGAAGCACATTGACCTCAGATACCACAGGATCAGAGAGCTGGTGGAAGATGGTGAGGTGGAGCTGGTGAAGGTATACACCAAAGAAAATCCAGCAGATGCACTGACTAAGGTTCTTCCACGGGACAGTTTTCAAAAGTGTATTTCGTTGTTAAAGCTGATGGACACAGTGGACGTGCTGAGGCCTTGAAAGCACCAAGGTGGAGATTGTTGGGCCTGGTGTGGTGCTATCAAGGCCCAGGTGGGCTAACTTGTATTGGGCTGGGTTTGAGTCCAAGGGTTGAGATTAAATCAAGTCACGGGTGTACACGGGCTTGGGGATTAGTTTAATCTCATTGGTTTAGTCCATGGGAGTTTTTTGTTGAGTCTGGGCCTGGCCCACTTCGTGGATGTATTTAAACTCTAGTCTCTAGGGTTTGGATGGAATAGAGAACAGATTCTTTTCTCCCAAAAATTCCCTTCTCTCATCATAGGGCGGCAGCCCTTTCTTTCTCCTCCCCATCTTCCTCCTTTTCAAGAAGTAAACCTAACAGGATTAGAAATCCTTAGTTCTAGTTCTTGTTGAACGGGGAATCCCATTGCTATTCATCAAGGTCTAAACCTAACAGGATTAGAAATCCTTAGTTCTAGTTCTTGTTGAACGGGGAATCCCATTGCTATTCATCAAGGTCTAAACCTAACAGGATTAGGAATCCTTAGTTCTAGTTCTTGTTCAACAGGGAATCCCATTGCTATTAATCACAAGTCTAAACCCTAACAGAGGGAACTGGAACTTGATTTCTGTTGCATAGAAAGAGAAAAGGAGAGCAGAAAAAATTAGTTTCAGGAAAGAGAAGAATAACTTTTGGGCAACCAAATGAGAGTGCATAGTTTGTAAAAGCTATCACTATAGCTTTCATTCATTGTTGGTCAAGTTTCCATTAGAGGAAAACTTTTAACAACCAAAAATACAAGAAAAAACTTAAATGCTCACATACTTACTTTTATTTCCATGAGATATTCATTTAGAATGAATTGGAGATAAATCGATTCATGAGCATTAAAGATGAGGAAAATAAAGAATGTTTGATTTGTGCAAAGTCTAGGCTAATTCAGTGTACCATTTTCACAGTGATATTATAAAACAAGCACCAGATCTCATATTTGACACCAATGCAAATTAATGAGCATATATATAAAGATTAACAAGACTTGATGACAGAAAAATACTGAACCTATATTAATAACCTACATTAGTATTCTGGTTACATGAACTATATTAAAAACCTTAAAAGTCAAACAAGCTAAGACAATCATAATTGTATGCATAGAATGAAATATCTTCTTATCTTGCATGCATCTAAATTATGTACGCAGTCACCAATGTGCAATCAATATTTACCAAGACCATGATCAGCCAAACATCAAGGCTAAGTAGGGACCTTCCACAAGCAATAATATTCATAAAATCTAAGAAATTCTCACACATGGATGACAAACATGTCGAGATTGGGTGATCCAGCATATGCTTTTCATTATTTTTACAAAAAAAATCTATGTGCATTCTCATGGTTAATATGTGGAACAATAAATGTAATATATCATGAGGACAGACCTGTAACCATGTACTAGGAAGTTCATGGATCTAAATCCTAGGTTTTAGTCTTTTCTATATATCTTGCTATAGAAAAATCTGGTTGAATCGTGACGGTGCGCATGTGTTCTTGAGCTTGAAGATAGAAGATAGCCACAATATGGCAAGAAATTTTGATCACTTTCTAAATGATCTGACATGGTTTGATTAATCAATAATTGATATGAAAAATGGAATTCAAGAATGCTTAAAATTAGCAAATCAATTCATGATTTCAGAAAAATTAAAACTATCGAAGTGACAAAAATACATTAAAAACACTTAAATAGTGAAATGCACAACATATAACATGAAGCTCTGGCATTACATAAGCAAAGATAAAATCCCATTTATTGCAAAAACAAATAAAATAGAAAGTTTCAAAATTTAAGATAACAATGGTAGAAACTAAGGGGTAAATGATTTTTGAAGGCTAGTGCAGGATCTTGAATACTAGATCTATAGATCCAAAGCTAAGAAATTCTAGAAATCTCCATATGATGATCATTGGGATCAAGTTTTTAGATCTAGTGCTCGAACAATACGTATAGCGATCCGGTCTATTGAAATAGAAATCAAACCTGTTAAATAGCTTTCGTCGTCTCTCTTATAGAACTTTCTGCTAAGAGAGTAGTGTCGGATAGAGCTTAGAAGAAAAATGGAGGAACGGATTTATGGATGGGTTGGAGAGAGAGGAAGTAGAGAGAAGGAGAAAGATAGAACAACTTTTCCTATGCCTTTTTGTTCACTCCCACTGACTCTCCTACCACGTGTACACAAGATTTAAGTCATTAACTTTCTTATTAGTTTAACTTTACTTTAATGAAACCGCCACTACTATCATTATCTCTTAAAGAGTTGCCCACAGACTGGAGTTCAATTTAGTTGTTTTTAACAAATTTTTGAAGTCCGTCAGGATGAACTTGTTTGATACAAAGACATGTGTATGACATCGAAGAATTTATGTGTTTTTATGTGAGACCTTCTAGATAAGACGTATAGTCCAAGTCAATTTGGTTTCATAATAACTAAATGTAGCAATTGGCGATATTTTGGCACAACATATTTCACATGAGTAAAACAAATATGCTACCATCTTATTGTTTGATGAGCCCTGAAGAACACTATTCATGATAGCATCTATTATTGAAGTATATCCTTTGGGCCTAGATTTAATCTATGGACTCCTTTTCATATATATCATTGTTCTGATCAATTTTTCTTCACTAGATTTTTCTTGGGATTAAAATTTGATTAATTTGTTAAGTTACAATATAGTGGATAAAAGTTCTTTTCTTGATTGCTTCCATCTTTTATGTGAAATGTATTGGAGGCATAAGGTGAATTACTAAAATTGTTGTTAGAAATTAGGAAAAGGTGATAAACCCCCTTTTTTCATTAAAAAATATAGGCATTTTAGTCATGCTTATAAAATATAAGTTTCTCGCTTACTCTTATAAAAATAAATTATGATTTGGATTTCATATCATAAAAATTAAAATATATGTAAATATTAATCTAATGTTAACAAAGTAGTAGCACTAACATACAACATTTTATTATCAACTTGTAGCATCATTAACCATATGACTAGATGTGTGTTACGCATTAATCAAAATGATTAGTGATGTGGGTGACTTTTTTTGCTTTTCGATGCCTAAAAAAAAAGGGAACAGAGACATCCTCATGAATTAACGCTCTTATATGAAAGTATAAAACTTTGTTATCTACACTACATCAATTCAATACTATAGATTTATCCAAAATTAGTATTATAGAATAAAGAGTGGGCGTTGCTTTACTTGCTTTGATTTTCTATTAATTAAAATTGGAGGAGATATTATATATATGGTTCTAGCTATTTGTCATCAATTAAGCAATTTATTGGAAACAAAAAAGTGGAAAAAAAATTCGGGAGCTAATAACATACTCATAAATAGCTAGCAAGCTATTTTTTTCTTTAATAAGATGCAAATACTAGTATTACATATACATAAAACTTCTACATTTAAAGATGAAAATCAAATATGCACACACTTATCATAGTAATATTCTGATAAAAACATATTATCCAAGCATAATAAGAGCATTTTAGAAAAGATATACAATATTTTTTAACAAGAGAAGGTATAAAACTAAATAATAAATCATTATTTAGTTATATTTGATTGACTTCGCTAAACAATTATATATATCTTATTTAATGTATGATCGATAATCTAGCAATAGGCTACTTTTTCTAGTTTATGGATGTGACATCTTCAGGAGATAACCCATGTTTAAACATGGGTTATCCCTTCTGCTTAAACTTTTTCAGAATTATTCCTTTTGGTTATAGCTTTTGGGGATAAAGAGCCTTATCCCCCATATCAAACATAGCCTAAGGTATGTTTGACAGAAAAAACATTATTCCTGGATAAGTGTATGGGATAGAGTTTACTCATGGAATATTCCCTGGCTATCCCATGGATCATATCAAATGCAAAAAGGTAAATTCTTGGGATAACATTTTCTTATCCCCTCTAGTTGTATTTAATTGGAGGGATAGGAAAGGATATCCCTTAAAAAAATTAATTTAAACCCTAAACTACCTTTTTAACACAACAATTGATCAAACGATCCAGATCAATTTGGATTGAACAGCCCAAACAACACCTATATTTGCATTATTTTAATAACATAAAATTATTATAAAATTATTATATTATAATAATAATAATTTTATTATGTTAAATTATTTTATTCTCGAGGTAAGAGAAGGACTACTCAAGTTTGTCCCCCTCTTTTTTCTTTTTTTTAAGATTAAATTTAATGTCAAATTTTTAATATCGAAATATATTATCTCTGTAAACTCTGTTATCATAGCGAATTTAAAAGCAATGCCCTGCTAAATGACCTTATCTGGCATCCGAACAAGGGAGATGCGAAATGAACCATCTCAAAGCAAAAGCTATCATCATGAAACATATATATACTTAAAAATGGGGGCAAAACAAAAAAAAGAAAAGAAAAAAAAGTGAACCCAGGCCAAGCAAAATTTTAATGAGTACAAATAGCCTTGCTTGATGAGAAAGAGAACTAGCCCACCTCCAGCCTGCTGCAAGTCTCTTCCAAGCAAATTTTTTTTTTTTTTTTTTTTCCATTTAATTCTCCACTTACCATATAAATTATAATTATTATTTGACCTTACAATTTGACAACTTGCCATAACACTCCTAGCCATCAGATCTACAGGAGACGCAATGCTATCTAATCAAAAAGCAAACCCCTTCGAGTTTAGCAGCCTGATGATGATATTACGGCATCGCAAATGGCGTATGAAGATGAACAGAGGGACACAAAGGCATCATCTAACACAAAATTTTGAGCTACTGCAATAATCATTGACATCAATAATGATGATATTACTTGCACCACTTCACTGCAATAATTACACTACAATCAGCTGCCAAGAATAGAAATGGTCAAGTTAAATTCAACATAACATATCTCTACAATGAATCATCACAGAAAGTATTTTGAGTTTATGTGAATTTAGATTTTTTTTAATTTTGTTATTGAATCTTGCTAATGGTACATTTTATTTTTGAGCAAT
The DNA here is from genome assembly GCA_900491605.1 of Calamus simplicifolius. Taxonomy (NCBI): domain Eukaryota; kingdom Viridiplantae; phylum Streptophyta; class Magnoliopsida; order Arecales; family Arecaceae; genus Calamus; species Calamus simplicifolius. The sequence goes on along the minus strand of UESW01001593.1, from coordinate 155,572 downwards.
CATAATAAGTATGAAACAGAATGGTGCCACTGTCATTTCTAATAATTCTTAAAACAGAAGAAAAATGCATAAGATGCAAAAGAAAAACAAGTTCTACATCTATTGCCCTAGCCATCTAGGAAGTTGAATGAACAAATAAGTATCTTCACTATGTATCCACATGAGCCAAATGAACACGGTATATGAAAATGGATCAGATCCAACAGTCCGAGCTCCAGTGCCCGATTGATTTGAGAAACGAAACTCGCTTCCAAGACCCCTTGTTTGCTGCAAAGTTTGCGCAAAAGCCTGATATTTCCGGATGTCAGCATCACTAACACTTCTTCGGACAAACTTCAGCGACTCTTCAAAGCGAGCAGCTTTGATCTCTGCAACTTCATCAGCATCACTAACCAGGCCTTTCCCCAAAATACTTACCATGAGTAGTTAATATGAAAAACAAATAGCTATAGAAAAGCTTGCACCACAATATCAACATAAACACAAATTATGGCAGCACTGCAAATGGGCATAGTTATTTTGACAATAAAAACATTATTGACACATTTGTAAGCTCAATTTTGATGGAAAGAATAATAGGAACCATACCTAAAATAATTTAAATTTGTATAATGAAGGATTTTAACAGCAAACATGCCCTGCCCTGTTATCCCAAATATCTACTCAAATTTGCATAACTAGAGCAAGAAGCATAGCAACAAATTCTCCAACCCATAAAACAACAACATTAATCATGTCTGAAATAAAGAAACAAGAAATTGCACATTAGCTTGGATTAATATTACAATAATTCTCATTAATATTTCAGATCAACCGTTTTATGAATTATTCATTAAACAAGAAAATTGTAGAATAGTCAATGTCACCTGTTATGTTGTGCTCTGCAGCAAAGTCCAACATCTCCTGGTGGCGTCCATTCCTCCAATGCCACTGCCTGCCACAAGCTTCTCACCCATAGGAAGATCCGCGCAATTCATTTCACCACAACGCCATCAAGAAAAACAAAGAATATGCAACTTTATAGCACATTTATGATGTTCAACACTCCACTCACCTAGGATAAAAGAGTGTCAAACATATGCTTCACAACGGTTGCATTTAGAAATGCCCTTGAAGTCATGATTTCACAGCCCACACAATCAGCATCAAAATAAATTGATAGTCCCTATCATCATTGCCAAATTGAATTCAATAGGTTCAAAATAATATCATAGCACACACAAGCATAAAATTTTTGGAATCAAATGAACAAGGCAAAATTGGCAGGATGGTATCAGTTGACCTCGATACATGACAACTTGTCGGTATTGGTTGCCCTCGATAAATGACAACATTGGTACCTGTAAGATTAATTCCCACAAAATGAATACATTGTCCACAAAATTAACAACCACAATAAAAGTTAAACCCAAAATATGCTAGGATTTAATACCCATATATCAGATAAGGTTCAATCCTCCATACCATGTTCATAGTGGCCTTGTTCAATGCCTTTTATGAAAAGGTCATCATTACATATTTTCATGCACAAAAGTTCGAGACCTCGCACAGCAGCACTGTCACGCCCCAGACCCTATATTGGATCTAGGGGTGGCAACCCGCCGCATGTCGGGCATGCAAGGCGTTCCGAAATATAACATTTAATACAAGATAGGGTAATAATTATAATTCGTCCAATTTAATGGTTCTTAATACAAACCATAATCATACGTTTTAGACTACATGCCAAATTACATAACTCAATGGGGTTACAACAAAGTACTGGATCTAAGTCACTCTGATAGCTGCTTCAACTACCCTATATCCCCATCTTCAGTTCTGTGGCTCTGAAAAACTTGTGAGATTTAAATGAGCTCACACTCAATAAGTAAGCCAACTATAATGTAATTTAATCACTTCATGCTTTTTATAAACTAAATTTTTCCATAATAAATATCTGCCAAGCTCCCATATTTCAGATACATTTATCATGTTATCAAAACATGCATCATATGCTCAAAATAGATTTTGAAAGCAGTTGCCATATATAGTATATCAAGAATATACATTTTCAAGATAAACCCACTGTAAATAGCATGTAAAAATGTATTTTTATACCAATGTCCCACGACCACACACTATGTACACATAACACCCCTCTCGGGTGTAACACCCCCCTCGGGTGTATCCTCCCTAAATATCCCCTAGGAGTCAGGGTCCTGGAACCAGTGTCATGCCTCACATACTGTCATATCTGGCTACAACACACCCCAAGAGGTGTTCTTCCATATACCCCCCTATGGAGATGGGTCCCGGTGCCATGTGGCATAATATTGCCATATCCTGTCACAGCACACCTCCTGGGTGTGTGTGCTCCATATATCCCCTATGGAGTTGGATCCCGGTGCCAAGTGAGTCATGCAACATATCACATCATACCATATCATAGCGGACCATAGTGGTACATATCATCATATACATAAAGTATCATTTGCTAAATAGCATGTATTGTTGCAAAAATGCAATCCATACTATTCATAAAAACTGTCTCATACACATGTATATTTTATAAAACCTTTACAATTTCAAAGTCATGCCAATTGATCAGTTGTCCACATAGATACCCAATATAATAAATAATAAACTAATCATAGCAAAGGCTCATTTACAAATAATAATGCCAATCCATTTTCTTATTTTTCAAATAATGCAATATATAATAATATAATATTTAAATACAGAATTTTCATATTTTAATAATTTATGAAAATTATGATAATGACTTACTTACCTCCTGGCGCTAATCCAAAGATGTAATTCGGCTATTTAAGCACCTGGGTAACCTACAGCATCAATTTCCCAATTTTTAGTCCCCAAAAGTAGCATATCAAAATAGCTTTTAGCTCTACCCAATTTTAATCCGGGGCCAACTTGGGCTTGAATAGCTCCCACTACATAAGCCCAAATGGAAAATAAAATACCCTTAGAAACTAGAATCAATACTGATCCGGGCATACTTTTATTTTTTCCAATTTTGGCCCAATACAAGGTTCAAATCGCGGCCCAAAAATTGCTCGCGAAACGGCCCAATAGGGCCCCAAAATGGGGGAACGGCCCGAACCGGCCCGCTCCCCTATTCCCCCGCCTCCCCTGTTTCGTCCAAAATAGGGGAAGCGTGTGCCGGTGGCCGGGGCCGCCGCCGGCCACCTCCCGAGGGGCCCGGCCACCGCCGATCGGCCCAGGGCCGGCCGCCGCCGTGGCCGAGCTCCTCCTCTCTCTTCCTCTATTTTCCTCTCTCTCTTCCGTTGCCGCGCGGCTTCTACTACCTGCCGGTGGCACGGCCCCACCACGGCCGACCGGACCTCCACCGGACGCTGCCGCCCCCGGCGCCGGTGGAGGTCGCCGACAGCAGCCCGGGCCCGACGAGGCCGACGGGCACTCCGCCGGGCCCGAACCAAGCCGCGGAGCGGCTTGGCTCCAAAGAAGGGAGGGCCGCCCGGCGGCCCTCCAATGCCTTCTCCGCCACCTCGAGCGGCCGGACACCGCCCCTCCCCGCTCCTCCGGCCGCCTCGAGCGGCCGAGCACGGTAACGGGAGAAATTCCTCCCGTTACCCACTCCCTGCCTCACTGTCACCAAAAAATTCGTGGAAGAAATGGGGGGAGAAAACCTTCGGATTGATGGGGGCGGATGGAGGGAGAGGCTCCCCTCTCCCTCCCCATTATAGCTGCGTGGGGAGGCCTCCACTGTGCTAGAGAGAAGGGGCCGCCCTCTTTGACCGGCGGTGTTGGGGAGCCGCCCGCGTGCGGTACGGCTGCGGCGCCTCCCCCTCCTCCGGTCCAAGAAGACGGATCCTCACATGGTGAGGATCCGGGGCTCACAAGCACTGTCCCTGTACAAAAGCATCCAATTGTATATTATATCATTCTCCAAGAATGTTTCCTTTTTTTGGGGTCTATAACCATGAAAATACAATGATGGAGCAAACCTAATTAAGAATAAAGCAAGATGTGCAAGCTCTACTGCTCGGTCCATATCAGCATCGTCCATACAAATCATATGGGACTGCCTCCAAGCTCTAATGTCACTGGCTTGAGGTTGCTTCTTGCAGCCAATTCAAGTATAAGCCTTACCAGTTTGAGTTGATCCAATGAAAGCAAGCTGAAAACAAGAAAATAAAAGCATGACATTAGAAGATGTAAGATGGATTATAAAAAGACCACTGCATGCTATCTTCTGTAATGCGAATGAGCACTTGATCAAAGCATTAATTCAACACATCAACCTCCAGCTACCAAGTATATGCCTTCCTTCTTTTGTTCTAACTTTTTGAATATTTATGATTGTTGATGCCAAATCATCATCCACAAACGTCCGCGAGCGTCCAGTTGCCTCCTCCAGCGAGCCTGCGATCTTTCGGCGAGCTTCTTGCGCTTGGGAGCCTACAAATAAGTATTGAGGTCCAAAGATTCTGGCAGAAATCCTTCGACGCTCAAGTCAGTTCTCTGAACAATAGCCATGAGCTTGAAAAATCTTGAAAGAGAGAAAGAAGAGAGAGGCTTAGAGCCATGCTCTCTGTGAGCATTTTTGGAGTGTAGTAGTTGTTTGAGTTTCTTGGAGTTACCCTGATTAGTGGTCCATCTTACCCATTTTATTGGTGCTTCGAGTCTGTCAGCCTTGAGGCATGATCACTTGTCAGAGCCATTGATGATGGAGGCAGCACGTGGAGCAGCTTCATGTGATTTATCAGAGTTGGCAGGCCATGTCCCATCAATATGGATGGCTGCATAGTTGGTAGGTATTGCTTGGTTTGGACAGTTATTGCAGGCTACTGTAGGGCATGGTCGACCGTTACGGCATTTGCCAGATGTGTCCCCCATGCCATCCTTTCGCTGTCCTATTGGACAGTGATGGGAGATAAAGTCAGGCTCGTGGGCCTCAAAGTATAGCCGCTAAGGCAGAAGATAAAATTTGGAGTTGAAGCTGGCTCTATCCCTTGTGGAGTATTATATAAGTATATGCATGGCACTATTCAAGCCCTTGATGAGCTCTAGAGAAGGCCATGGGTGAACATTTACATGGCACTGTTCATGGCTAAGCACTATTCAAGGCCGAGGGGAAGAGGCCGAGCACTGTTCAAGAATGAGCACTATTCATGGCCAAGCACTTTTATGGCCAAGCACTATTCATGACTGTTGGCCCAGTAGCACCCAAGAGGGGGGGGGGAATTGGGTTCTTAAAAAATTAGCCCTTTTTAAATAGTTTGCTTGAGATTAATGAAGGCAAATGCAAGGTAACTATAAAGTGCAGTGAATAAATAGAGATAGAGAAGAGACAATGAACACGGCAAACACAAAAGATTTTATAGTGGTTCGGTGTATCCAACACCTACGTCCACTCCCAAGATTCACTTGGGTCCACACTATAATCTCTCTAGATTACAGCCGAGTTGTTTTACAAGCTCACAACTCAAACTTGTTGTTTTCCGGGTCACAACGAACCCAGCTGGTTTTCAAGGGCTCACCAGCACAAAAACCCTAACCCAAGCTTAACCAAGCTTGAACCGAGGTAAAACTACCTCCTCTAGTTCAATCCCCCAGATTGAACTAGGCACAAACAAATAAGTATTGTTTTTGAAATACAAAGCTCCTCAATGAGCAAATATACAAATTAAGAATAACAAGGTTTAGAAAAGCCTGATTTGTAGATTGGTTGGCTTTTGAGCTTTTCTTCTTTTCTTTTTTCTTCTTCTCCTTGCTGGATTGAATCAAGCCTCAGCTCCGATTCTTCACAGTTGAAGCAGTTGAGAAGAGTTGAAAAGCAAGAAACGAATCTCCTTTCTCCAAGTTGGGAAATCCACCAAGACTTTGATTTGAATGCTTTGGATTCCTCTTGAGCTTTTTGGAGTGGAGTGGATTTGAGCTAGAAGGTTTTCCTTTCAAGATTCAAGCTCTCGGATTTTTGAAATGGGATTTTCTATCTCAGATTTTCTCTTTTTTTCTTTTTTCTTCTTTTTTTTGAACAATAGACTTCCCTTTTTATAGATTTCTTTTACACCATTTTTGGAAGAAAACTATCCGTTGGAGTGTACCTTGTATCAAAATATATCCGTTAGAAATAAGGTAAAATAGAAATATTACCGTTAGAGCTGATCTGGCAACTTGATTTTTCGTTCCAGGTGGGTTGGAGTCGACTCTAACTTTTCTGGAGTCGGCTCTAGCTCGAGGCATTTCAAAATGATATTTCTGGAGTCGTCTCTGGCTTTTCTGGGGTCGACAAGAAACTTTTCCGGAGTCGACTCTAACTTACCCGGAGTCGACTCTAGGTTGGGGCCAGAAAAATGACTTTCTGCTTCGTCTGTGAGAGTCGACTCTAACAGTCTCGGAGTCGACTCTAATGTCCGTGCCAGTTCCGGAGTCGGCTCTGTGATTCTCGGAGTCGACTCTAATGTCTGCAATTCTTACCTAGACATTAGATTCGATCCAGAACACATTGTAACTCCTGATTTTGATCATTCAATAGTCTTATAATCTGAAACACTAAATCAAAATCATTAGAGCCTTCAAAGTTATACTCAATAGTTTTGTTAATCATCAAAATCATCAATTGGGTCAACAATCTCCCCCTTTTTGATGATAACAAAAACTTTGAGTATATGCATTCAAAAATTCAATCAAACTAAGGATTATAGTCATTTTGAACTTTAAACATTTTAAATTAAGGTTTTGATGCCAATGTTCAATGTAAACTTTTAAAATTGTGCATCCAATATAATCCATCAATGAATATTTAATCTTAATGTGCATAAAATTGCAAATGAGCTTTTTGTTAAGCTCCCCCTGCATTGAGTAGCTCCCTATATATAAGCATCAAATTTTAACTGATTAACATTTCAAGTCATTTTGCATAAACAATTAATTCTCCCTTTCTTTCTTTCTTTGCATATATATTCATATATAATCTTTTCTTTCTTTGCATATACACAACTATCTCTCCCCCTTTTTTGTTATCAGCAATAAGGAGAGTAAAAAAAATTTATAACTCAATAAAGCATAGGATCCAAGCAATCAAATTTTGAAAATGTGAAATTGTATTTCATAAGCAAGAACCATTACATTAGTTGATTCATATACATTTCAAAATGAAATACATTAGATATTCAAAAACTTCCTAAGTACAAACTATCAAAATCAAAATCAAGGTCAGATGTGTTTGAATACAATTTTCTTCAGATGACCTATGATTTCCATTACATCATCCTTTTGT
>UESW01001593.1:131775-147398 GCA_900491605.1 Calamus simplicifolius | reverse complement strand
ATCGCCATAATTCAGAGATCGGTCATGGCCGATCAGGATCAGGTTTGGATCGATCGCACCGGATCATCGCCGATTGGATGATTGCAACGGTCCGAGATCGGTCATGGCTGATTGGGATCAGGGCTTGGATTGATCGCAACCATCGGATTGTTGGCGATCGAACCGATCGCCACGGTCCAAGATCGGTCATGGCTATCAGGATCAGGGCTTGGATCGATCGTACCGTCGGATTGTCGGTGATTGGACCGATCGCCAGTCCGAGATCGGTCCATGGCCAATCGATATCAGGGCTTGGATCTATCATAATCGTCGGATCATCGGCGATTGGACCGATTGCCAATGTTCGAGATTGGTCGTGGCCGATCAGGATCAGGGATTGGATCGATCACAACCGTCAGATCATCGCCGATTGGATCGATCGCAACTGTCGGATCGTCGCGATCTCGGACAGATCGCAACGGTTCAGGATCGATCGTGCCGATTGGGATCAGGGCTTGGATCGATCGCAACCATCGGATCATCCGATCTCAGACCTATTGCAATGGTCCGGGATCGGTCGTGGCCAATCGGGATTAGGGCTTGGATCGATCGCAACCGTTGGATCGTCGCGATCTCGTACCGATCGCAACGGTCCAGGATCGGTCGTGGTCGATTGGGATCAGGGCTTGGATATCGTAACCGTCGGATCATCGCGATCGGACCGATCGCAATGGTCCAGGATCGGTCATTGGCCGATCGGGATCAGGGCTTGGATCGATCGCAACCGTCTGATCATCGGCGTCGGACTGATCGCCACGGTCTGAGATCGGTCGGGGCCGATCGGGGATCATGGCTTCGATCGCAATCATCGGATCATCACCGATCTTGGATGGATTGCAAATGGTCCAAGACTGGTGGCCGATCGGATCATGGCTTGGATCGATCGCAACCGTCGAATCATCGCCTATTGAATCGATCGCGATGGTTCAAGATCGTTCATCGCCGACCAGGATCGATCAGGGCTTGGATCGATGGAAACCGTCAGATCAACACCGATCGGTCCGATCGCCATGGTTCGAGATCGGTCATGGACGATAGGATCAGGGCTTGGATCGATTACAACCATCGGATCGTCATCGATTGGATCAATGCCACGGTCTGAGATCGGTCATGGACGATCGGGATCAGGGCTTGGATCGATCGCAACCATCGAATGTCACGATCTTGGACCGATCACAATGGTCCGGGGATCGGTCATGGCTGATCGGGATCAGGGCTTGGATCTTGGAAATCAAACCGTCGGATCATCGACGATCGGACCGATCGCTGCGGTACGAGATCAGTCGTGGCCGATCGGGATTAGGGCTTGAATCGATCGCAACCATCGGATCATCACCGATTGGATCGATCGCAAACCATCGGATCTCGCGACCGATCGCAACGGTCCGGGATCGGTCATGGCCGATCGGGATCAGGGCTTGGATCGATTGCAACCGGATCGATGTCGATTGGATCGATCGCAACCATCGGATCGCCGTGATCTCAGAGCGATCACAACGGTCCAGGATCGGTCGTGGCTGATCGGGATCAGGCTTGGATCGATCGCAACCATCAAATCGTCGGCGATCGAACCGATCACAAACGGTCCAGGATTGGTCATGGTCGATCAGGATCAGGGCTTGGATCGATCACAATCATCGGATCGCGCGATCTCAGACCGATCATAATGATCCGGGTCGTCATGGCGATCGGGATCAGGGCTTCGATCGATCGCAAACCGTCGGATCGTCGGTGATCGGACCAATCGCCAGGTCCGAGATCGATCGTGGCCGATCGGGATCAGGGCTTGGATCGATCGCAACCATTGGATCGTCGCCAATTGGATCGATCGCAACCGTCAAATCATCGCAATCTCAGACTGATGCAATGGTCCGGGATCGGTCATGGCCGATCAGGATATGCGCTTGGATCGATCGCAACCATCGGATCGACGCCGATTGGATCAATCGCAACCATCAGATCGCCACGATCTCGGACCGATCACAATGGTCTGGGATCGATCGTGGCCGATCGGGATCAGGGCTTGGATCGATCACAACCATTGGATCATCACAATCTCGAACCGATCGCAACGGTCCGGGATCGGTTGTGGCCGATCAGGATCAGGGCTTGGATCGATCACAACCGTCGGATCATCGGCGATCGGACCGATCGCCACGGTCCGAGATAAAATAATTTTTAATATTGCGATGCACATATTGTGTCGCAATGTTTTTAAGAAAAATAATAGTAATAAAAAATTTAGAAAAACATTGCGATGCAATAGATGCATCATAATTATTTTCAAAAATATAATTTATTAGTTATAATTATTAAAAAATATTATGATGCATTAGACACATTTTCCTAAAATTAATTTTTACGAAGAAAACAATTTTTAATATTGCGATGCATGTGTTGCGTCGCAATGTTTTTTAGAAAATTAAATGTAATTAAAAAAATTGGCGATATAGAGTATAATGCAGCACATTATTATATCCTAATGAACTGTAGAGAAGTCGATCCATATATTGAGTAAGTGTATACTTCAATGCTTAATTGGAACTTCTAATTTAAATTACAATATACCAATATTTAATTGCTAACATCAGTTTTAATCCTTATCATCCCATAAGGATGTATTGTGATAGACAACGACAGATGAATCCCGACATCAGTCAAGTTGCAATTGGACAGAAGTTAGAAACGGAGTTCGCTTACTGGTTTTATGAATTTGTGAGTAGTATCACTCAATCAATTTCAATAATGGCTTTATTTTTGAATTGGTTGTGAATAGCTTATTAATTTATAGGTAAACGGTCCATGGTCCCCAACCGAATATTTTCATTAAATGTCTATCGCAATGGCCATTGAAGACCGTAACAACCTCTACTGGCTATTTTGTTAATGGGTACAAATTTCAGATTGAACGATTAGCAGCTTCAAGAGGCACGCAGAACTGGGGCGTGTGTGTTAAAGGAGAAAGTGTTGGAGCAAATATGCAGGATTATTACGGAAAGTTAGTAGAGGTGGTTGAAGTTGAATATCCCGGTTGGCCTATGAAACGAACCGTATTGTTTCGTTGCGATTGGTTCGATCCGACAGTTCCTGTGGGCAAAAGGGTTCATAACGACTACAATTTGGTTGAAGTGAACCATCGACGAAGATTGCAGAAATATGACCCATTCATCCTTGCATCCCAAGCTCAGCAAGTGTTTTACTGCGGATATCCAAGTTTGCGCAACGACAAGCGAGATTGGTGGGCTGTTTCTAAAATCGTCCCACGTTCAACAATCTTATTAGAGGAGAGTTCATCAAGTCAATCAGCCGAGTGCCCTGCATTTCAAGAGGATGAGATGGAAATGCATGCAATTGAGGACGACACAAGGGCTCCTGAAACATCACTTAGAGATCCAAATGGTGATGTCCAAGAAATTGCGGATGCAAATGTTCGGTTTCCTTCCGATGATAATGAAACTGAATCGCAGTCCGATACGGCATCGGATGTTGAACCAACATTTCATGAAACAAATGACACCGATTAAACATAGAGGTTTTTTAAATTAACTTTATTTTATAAGTGTTAAATTTTTACATAGTCAATCATTAATCGTAATTTAATTGCATGAATCTTTAGTATTTTCAGTATGACGGGCAGAGGTAGATCTACCGACGACATACGGAGTGAGCAGGGACGTAGCCCTGCTGCATCAGATCACATGAGCTTTGGAGATGGAGAGTTCGGATCTCCACACATCGCACAGCCTTCGATCTCTCCAGCAGTCGGGTGATCCTGCATTGGTATTACCATCCAGCCGATCGGCACATACCTCCGAGAGTTCTTCCACCATCGGCCGCACCGTACTTCGACTTGATGCTCATGGGCTGTAAGTATATACTAATTAAAAATATATGTTTATGTTTTTAAGTCAATTACTTATAAACATGCATTTTTTTAATAGATTTATTGAGCAGCATCATGTATCCAGCCACATCAGCGCCGTATTTCAGAGGCGTGCAGATCCCAGTGGCTACGATTGGGCCACGTATCTCCAGCCACGAGGAGTTTTATTTTTTTGAGTTTCAGGTAAACTTATTAAATACAATTTATCACTGATATAAAATTTCTTAATCTTAATAAATTCTGAAACTAACTATTTATTTTAATGCAGAAAAAGTTTACGTGGGACCCTGCCAGCCATGATGCCATTAGGGCAGCATGGGAGGCTCTACGGGACGCCGATACTCCGACATGCTTCATCGTTGGAGGTCATCGGGTCAGCGTCCTGCGCATGTGCCAGAGGGTATTTGGCACGAGTGGCAGCAGGCCTGGCAGTCCGATGGCTGGCGCAGGAGGTCCGCATCAGCCAGCACGAACCGCCGATCCGAGAAGGGCGGTCCTGGCACGGGTCTCTCCCGCCATACTTCGGGCTCCATTTCGATTCAGGAGCACAGACGGCGTATGGTAAGAAAACATAAATAATTTAATTACTAATTTAGTTATTTACAAATATTTGTATTAATATCAATTTTTTATTGTTATAGTCTGAGCAGGAGGGCGGAGATCCTGGTGAGTTTCGTCTATTCAGGGCGACACACACCAGGAGGGACGGTTCCTGGGTCGACACGCGATCACGGGAGGTTGCGGTAAGAAATTAGATTTATGTAGTATCTGTTTAATTTCTAAAATTTTATTTGAGAAATTTATTAACTCATTTATTGTTGATTTTATAATTCAAAGACACGAGTCGAGGAGCTTCGCTCCCAGGCATCGCAGGTCGACTCCACTGATGGGGAGACGCCCGTCGAACTCTCAGCAGAGGAGAGTCGGCGTGTGTTTTTGGAGGCTGTTGGTGCCCAGCCGCGAGACCGCAGGGTCTATGGTCTGGGCACTAGAGCTTCTCATATTTTTCCCATCAGGCCTCCAGCTCGCGATTTTCTGGTGATATTCCTGCCGAGCGTTTAGACGACATTGGAGATCTATTGCGGAGGAGGTTCGGCAGGACGTTCGTCAGGAGGTTCAGCAGGAGGTTTGGCAGGAGGTCGAGAATGAGTTCAAGTAGCGTATGCGAGGCCGGGATCAGGAGCTTGCAGACGTGCGAGATCAGATGCATCATTTGCAGGATATGGTTAGCCGCTTGTCGCAGGGTCTCCAGCCTCCACGTGATCGCTCAGATTCTTGATGTATTTTTTTTCTTTTTTTATGTTGTACATGAAAACTTCAAAATTTTAATATATGAATTATTTTTGGAATTTGATTATTGTTTGGATCAATATGAGTGAAGAATGTATCAATATTTAAATTTAACAAAATTGTATTAACCATTTTAATTTTTAATATTTTATATTTTTTAAAAAATTTAATTTGCGATGCATTAGTGACTGAAATTGCATTACTAATATTTTCAAATATTATTATTAAATATTACGATGCAATGACCTAGCGTCGCAATAATTTTTAAAAAAATTTAATAGCGATGCATTAGCGACTCAAATTGCGTCGCTATTATATCTAAAATATTTTTAATAAATATTGCGATGCAATAACCTTGCATCGCAATAGTTATTAAAAATTTTTATTTGCGATGCATTAGCGACTCAAATTGTGTCGCTATTATATCAAAATATTATTATTAAATATTACGACGCAACTAAATGCATGGCAATATTGCGATGCAATTAATGCATCGCAATATTGCGACACAATTGAATACGTCACAATATTTAATAATAATTTTAAATATTAAAAATTAGTTTTAATTTAGCGACACATTTGGATGTGTTGCAATATTGCGATGCATTGTTGCGTTGCAGAGAGTCGCAATATTGCGACGCAATTGCAACAAATGGATATTGCGACAGACATCTGAGCGACACCGTCATTGCATCGCTATTGCGTCACAATAGCATGTTTAGCGACGCAATTACGATGCATTTGGGCGTCGCAATATTTTTTTCCCCTTGTGGTGGTTAATGTCACCTGTTATGTTGTGCTCTGCAGCAAAGTCCAACATCTCCTGGGTGGCATCCATTCCTCCAATGCCACTGCCTGCCACAAGCTTCTCACCTATAGGAAGATCCCGCAATTCATTTCACCACAATGCCATCAAGAAAAACAAAAGAATAGGCAACTTTATAGCACATTTATGAATGTTCAACACTCCAATCACCTAGGATAAAAGAGTGTCAAACATATGCTTCACAATGGTTGCATTTAGAAATGCCCTTCAAGTCATGATTTCACAGCCCACACAATCAGCGTCAAAATAAATTGATAGTCCCTATCATCATTGCCAAATTGAATTCAATAGGTTCAAAATAATATCATAGCACACACAAGCATAAAATTTTTGGAATCAAATGAACAAGGCAAAATTGGCAGGATGGTATCGGTTGCCCTTGATACATGACAACTTGTCGGTATTGGTTGCCCTCGATAAATGACAACATTGGTACCTGTAAGATTAATTCCCACAAAATGAATACATTGTCCACAAAATTAACAACCACAATAAAAGTTAAACCCAAAATATGCTAGGATTTAAGACCCATATATTAGATAAGGTTCAACCCTCTGTACCATGTTCATAGTGGCCTTGTTCAATACCTTTTATGAAAAGGTCATCATTACATATTTTCATGCACAAAAGTTCGAGACCTCGCACAGCAGCACTGTCCCTGTACAAAAGCATCCAATTGTATATTATATCATTCTCCAAGAATTTCCTTTCTTTTGGGGTCTATAACCATGAAATACAATTGATGGAAAACCTAATTAAAGAATAAAGCAAGATGTGCAAGCTCTACTGCTCGGTCCATATCAGCATCGTCCATTACAATCATATGGGACTTGCCTCCAAGCTCTAATGTCACTGGCTTGAGGTTGCTTCTTGCAGCCAATTCAAGTATAGCCTTACCAGTTTGAGTTGATCCAATGAAAGCAAGCTGAAAACAAGAAAATAAAAGCATGACATTAGAAGATGTAAGATGGATTATAAAAAGACCACTGCATGCTATCTTCTGTAATGGGAATGAGCACTTGATCACAAGCATTAATTCAACCCATCAACCTCCAGCTACCAAGTATTATGCCTTCCTTCTTTTGTTCTAACTTTTTGAATATTTATGATTATTGATGCCAAATCATCATCCATGAATGTCGCGAGCGTTGGTTGCCTCCTCCAGCGAGCCTGGGATCCTTCGGCGAGCTTCTTGCGCTTGGGAGCCTGCAAACAAGTTTCGAGGTCCAAAGATTCTAGTGGAAACCCTTCGACGCTCAAGTCAGTGCTCTGGACAATAGCCGTGACTTGAAAAATCTTGAAAGAGAGAAGAAGAGAGAGGCTTAAAGCCATGCTCTCTATGAGCATTTTGGAGTGTAGTAGTTGTTTGAGTTTCTTGGAGTTACCTGATTAGTGGTCTGTCTTACCCATTTTATTGGTGCTTCGAGTCTGTCAGCCTTGAGGCATAATCACTTGTCAGAGCATTGATGATGGAGGTAGCACAGTGGAGCTAGCCTTCATGTGATTTATAGAGTTGCAGGCCATGTCCCATCAAATATGGGTGGCTGCATAGTTGGCAGGTATTGCTTAGTTTGGGTAGTTATTGCAGGCTACTGCAGGGCATGATCGACCATTACGGTATTTGCCAGATGTGTCCCCCATGCCATCCTTTCGCTGTCCTGTATGGACAGTGATGGGCGATAAAGTCAGGCTCATGGGCCTCAAAGTATAGCCGCTGAGGCAGAAGATAAAATTTGGAGTTGAAGCTGGCTCTATCCCTTGTAGAGTATTGATTATAAAGTATATGCATGGCACTATTCAAGCCCTTGGATGAGCTCTAGAGAAGGCCATGGGTGAACATTTACATGGCACTGTTCATGGCTGAGCACTATTCAAGGCCGAGGGGAAGAGGCAGAGCACTGTTCATGAACTAGCACAATTCATGGCCGAGCACTATTTATGGCCAAGCAATATTCATGACCGAGGGGAAGAGGCTGAGCACTGCTCATGGCCTAAGGGAATAGGCCAAGCACTATTCATGACCAAGGGAAAGAGGTCGAGCATTGTTCATGGCTGAGCACTATTCATGGCCGAGCATTGTTCAGGCCAAGAAAAAGAGGCCGAGGGCCGACTCCCGAAATGAAGGGTCTAACCCCGGTGAGATTATCATTGTCCATGGGGCTCATTGGCCCCATCAGATGCCCCCCATACTCTTGAGTTTGTGCAACCGCATGCCCTGCATCCGCCAAGTGAAAGGAGTGTAGGAATGGTAATATCTATCTTTTGCACTTGTCTCTGCATGCCAACTTTGGATAGTTTTCGTCTGCCTTGTGTGGACTTTAAGTAATATTGGAGGTAAATTGATTACCTTAGACAGGCTAGGAGCAGCCAGTAATCCTCTCCCGCCGTAGGGTCTGAAAGCGGATGCCCATCAACTATGAGTTGAAGAGTTGGTTCTCCTGACTTTAGTTGACTTTGGGTCTTCTACTTTTATCATGAAATTTGAAGATGGGTGGCCATCAACTGTGAGGCAGGGAGTTGGCCTCTCCCTACTATTAGTTGACTTGGGGCTTCTTCTTGAATGGTTGAAAGTGACCAGCAATATGTTGCAAGTATATAATTTAAACAAAGGTGTTACCCGGTTAGCCACTAGCTGCTAAGACAGAGTTGAAGCCGCTGAGGCTAAAATGAAGCCGTTGAGAATGTGATAATGTCATTGAGGCTGTGACGAAACCACTGAGGCAAAGTTGAGGCTGTCGAGAGCCTTTTGAATCCCGGAGGGTGTCCCAAGAGTCACTGGGATGGAACCATGCTTGGAAGCCTTTTAAACCCCGAAGGATAACCAAGAGTCGATGTGATGGAACCATGCTCGAAAGCCTTTAACCCTGGAGGTTGACCTGAGGGTGCTTGGATCAAGCTCAGATGCCTTTTGAACCCGAAGGGTGACCCAAGAGTTGCTATAATGGGACCACGCTCGAGAACCTTTAACCTCGAAGGGTAACCTGAGGGTGCTTGGACCAGGCTCAGATGCCTTTTGAACCCCGAAGGGTGACCCGAGAGTCACTATGATGGGACCATGCTCGGGAGCCTTTAATCTCGAAGGGTGACCTAAGGGTTCTTGGACCAGGCTCAGGAGCCTTTTGAACCCCAAAGGATGACCTGAGAGTTGAGAATCATCAGATGTCTTTTAACTCCGAAGGGTGACCTAAGAGTTAAGAGTCATCATGTGCCTTTTAACCCCGGAGGTGATTTGAGAGTTGAGAGTCGTTAGGAGCCTTTTAACCCCAGAGGGTGACTTGAGAGTTGAGAGTTATCAGATGCCTTTTAACCCGAAGGGTGATCTAAGAGTTGAGAGTCGTCAGGTACCTTTTTCTTTTGATGTGAAGTCTAAAAATGACTGCTCGGTTGGCCATTGTCTGCTGAGACAAAGTTAAAGCCGCTGAGGCTAGGATGAAGCCACTGAGACTTTGCCAATGCTGTTAAGGCTTTGGCGAAGCCATTGAGGCTAAGTTGATGATGGCGCTAGAGTCAGTCTTTGTTGCCGACGCTACTGTTGGTCTTTCTGCAGTGCATTCAAATATTAATGAAAAGAAGCTTTTCTTACAGTGTAGTGTACTTAGCTTTGTAGCTTTTTGTCTTTGTATCGTGTTCGATGACGATGGGGGTCAACATGGAGTCGGGACAGAGAGCATTCCTCAGCTTTTCCTGGTACTAGATCGGGGTATTTTGCAGAGGCGAAGAAGATCATTCGAGAGCGGAGGAGCACCAGCATTGTTGGTCTCCTTTGGCATTAATGGAGCCCTGACATCCAAGTACATGAAATGGAAGGACATAATGACCCCTCCACCCAATGTCCTCTCTTTGTCCTTTCACTGACACCAAGCTTCCCTCCCCTCATGCATTAAATCTCATTTATTTAATTTTGCATGGCATGGCACTAGGCTGGGACTTGGACCACGTCCTCCCCATCTCGTGCAGCCAGGCCAGGACCTTACTTCTTGAAGGGAACCTGGCCAAAAAGATGTTCTAGGTGATGATGATGATGTGGCACTTGATGCAATGGTTCGAATGAAGAAAAATCGATCGGGGAGGAGTGCTGATCAGCTCCTTGTTGGCCAAAGATAGCTCCGAGATTGCTCGCTCTTATGGACTAGGACTGTCTGAGTAGAAGAGGTTATCATTATGAAGTATCTTTGGAGAAATTTTCTTTTCTATTGATTTGGATACATCAGCCTGCTGGTGGTCTGCCCCCTGGGAAGCAAGTTGATTGGAGTGGAGGTGCTGTGCCCTTGCTTGGGCCTCCCCCCGCATCACCGTCCATAGGAGAGGAGGCCATTTGGATGGCGAGCATGGCGCTCTTGCCAGTGAGCTCTTGCTTTTGAGCTTGGAGATGCTCATGCTGATGAGCTTGATGGCGGTAGCCTCTTGCTGAGGAGATCTTCCGTGAATGAATGATGGCTAGCCCAAGCGGCAACTAAAGAGGGAGCAGAAGCTCTTACTGGCTGTTGTATGGCGTGAGATATTACTTCTGAAGCTTTTGGATAGCTGCCGTCAATGTATGAATTTGCAGAATGAGGGTGGCATGCTATTTTGCTTGAGTGGCCTGAGATAGTGGCGATGGTGGAGTAGAGCAGTTGGCTCTATTGCTCAGCTCATTGAGGGTGCCCCCCAAGCATGACTGGCAGAAGCTTCATAGGTTCTTGTCATCACTATATTTTTATCCACTATTGTTGTCATAGAGGAAGTAAGGGCTTATAGCTTAGTGTCACAGAGCTTTGTTCTCTCCCCTTCCAGCATGCCAATCTGTTGATGCCAAATACCATCCTCGAACGTCCACGAGCATCCGGTCGCCTCCTCCAATGAGCCCAGGATCCTCTGGTGAGCTTCTTGCACCTAAGAGCCTGCAAACAAGTCTCAAGGATTAGAGATTTCAGTAGGAACCCTTCGATGCTTAAGTCAGTACTCTGGACAATAGCTGTGAGCTTGAGGAAGCTCGAAAGAGAGAAGAAGAGAGAGGCTTAGAGTCATGCTCTCTGTGAGCATTTTGGAGTATAGTAGTTGTTTGAGTTTCTTGGAGTTACCTAGTCAGGGATTCTCTTACCATTTTATTGGTGCTTAGAGTCTATCAACCTTGGGGCATAATCACTTGTCAGAGCATTGATGATGGGGGCAGCACAGTGGAGCTGGCCTCCATGTGATTTGTCAGAGTTGTAGGTTATGTTCCGTAAAATATGGGTGGCTACATAGTTGGTAGGTATTGCTTGGTTTGGATAGCTGTTGCAGGTTGCATCAGGGCGTGACCAACCGTTATGGCATTTTCCAGACGTGTCCCCCATGCCACCCTTCCGCTGTCCTGTGTGGACAGTGATGGGCAATAAAGTTAGGCATGTGGCCTCAAAGTATAGCCGCTGAGGTAGAAGATAAAATTTAGAGTTAAAGCTGGCTCTATCCCTCATGGAGTATTGATTATAGAGTACGTGCATGGCACTGTTCATGCCCTTGGATGAGCTTCAGAGAAGGCCGTGGGTGAACATTCACATGGCACTGTTCATGGCCGAGTACTATTAGTAACATCCTGAAAACCTTATAATTTATTGATAATATTAATGGCATTTTTTATTTGAAATGAAAGTCAGAGGGTTTCAGTGAAGTGTGGGCATGTTGGTGTTAAATGTAAAAAGGAGAAATTATGAAGTAAATGAGTATATTTTTGAGTGCTGGTGAGTTTGATTTGAGAAATTGAGAGATTTGAGTTTTAATAGGCTTAAATAACAAGAAAAATCAAGTTTAGTTTGAGTTTTACCCTTAAGTGATGTGTTTAGTAATTAGAGTCGACTCTAATTGGAGTGGAGTCGACTCGGGCACGGTTTTAAACTTCCGACATGCTTTAGAGTTGACTTCTGCAGAAGGGGAAGTCGACTCTAATGGAAAAATAGAAGGTTAGCATTTCTACCTCATTTTAGAGCCGACTCTAATTTTAGGAGCCGACTCTAATTTTTGCGGGAGCCGACTCTAAATCTGTTGGGGCCGACTCTAAGACGGCAGATTTTCTGAGTTAAATCTTGAGATTTTCATATTTATTTCGTTTTAAGATCGATTTGAGTGTTGTTTAAACCGTTGGATTTCTAAAATCGAGCTCTTCAAGTTGGTAAGATCTTTTCTTAGAAATGTTACATAAAAGTATCTATTTAAATAAAAATTATAATCTAAGCTATAATCAATTAAAAAATGCTATATCAGGGGTAAAATGGGAAAAGGCTTCGATGTCAATTGCTAAATGTGCTAAGGCAATTTGAAAAAGAAAATCTAAGGGCAAAATGTTATGATTATAAGTGAGCCATGTGTTTTTCAAAAAGTGTGCGTTAAGAGTGTTTGAGGGCAAAATGGGCATTTGGCATGCCTTAGCCCCTAAGTTATCAATGACTTGGTCCCCAAGTCATTAGAGAAAAAGGGAAACGTGGGTTCAGCCAGAGAAAAAAAGAAAAAAAGAAAGAGAGGAAGAGGAAGAAGAAGAAGGAGAAAGAAAGAGGAAGGGAAAGGGAGCTTGGGGTTTGTGTTTAACTCCAGGTCAAGAGGGTGATTTCAGGGAGCCGAAATACCGGAGTTGAGTACTAGTTGAGGAGTAACCTGCTAAGATGAGTGGGTTTTACATCTAGCAATGAGAAGTTAATTTGAGCTAGTACAATGAGATTAATACCTAGTTGTGGTATGTATGTTTAGTAGAGTATTATGTATGTTTTAAATCTGAGAAATGAGAGCCTAGTATATGATATTTTGAGCATGAGTCTTAAGCATAAAGAAATGAGCATAAATCTTAAGCATAAAAAATAAGCATGAGTTTTGAGCATGAGTTTTAAGCATAAAAAAATAAGCATGAGTTTCGATGAGGAGATTATTGATGTATACATGGCATATTTGCACGATAGAGCCTTACATATGATGTATGTATCATACTGAGCATTAGGCAGCTATGGGGCTGATCATCCTTTAGACTGTACTTAGCATGAGCATTGCACACTACTATTAAGTCGGCACCTCCTTGCGAATCGATCATACGATGAACCCCGAAATCAGGTTAGTGCTCGCTTGACAAAGCCAGTGGGCAGGTTGTAAGTAGCCCATGGGGGTATGAATCATAGCTTAGTGGAGATGATTACTATATATAGCCCATGGGGGTAGAGAGAAAACCTGAGGTTCCAGGGTTAAGGAACAAAGCACTTTGCCGTGAACCGCACGGGTAAGGGGTGCTATTTGTGCGGGGATCTTATTGCTAGTCATGCATCCGATGAGAGTACACTGTAGGAGAGCGACTGTAGGGTGGTACCTCATAGGCATTATACACATAGCCCAGTATCATGAGATTTAAAAGTATATATTATGATTTAGAAAGGGCCAGTGGGCCAAGTAGTTATCCCAAGAGGGAGGTTTACATGAGATGCTAGTGGGCAAGTAGATCCCAGTGGGAATCTAGGAATTTAATAAAGAAAGTCTGGGCTATAGGTAAATAATGCATATCTTCAATTATAATGCATGGGCTTTTATATTGATGAGTTATCTTTCAGTGGAAAGTTATTGTAAAGTATTTCAAAACTGGTATATTATTTGAAGAATAAGCTACATTTTACTTTATCTGATATCATGTTAAAAGTATACCTTGAGTTATACAAGTTATATTGTATTAGCATATGGTTGAAAATGTGATATTTTTGTTCTCTATTTCTCCATGGTTAGATGATTATCTAGTCACTGGGACTTAGGTCTCACCCTTCTATGATTGATATTTACTTTCAGATCAGTGAGTATTTCTGCCAGGATCAAAGGATAAGCGAGACCGAATCCTTAGCTGGTGATGCTTGCTTGGATGCAAGGGTGTATAGATGATAGCCATGTATATTGAGTTAGTGTGGGATGATTTTGTATATTTGCATATGCGTATGTGTACAGTGAGATATGGTAATGTATCAAACTTATTTGGATATGAATACGAGATTTACGTTTTGGAGAAAATTATGAGCATGATGTATGTACTTATGATTTTGATATCGATTGTGAATGTGATCTTGTAAACTGCATGAGGAATGTCATGAAAAATATTATCTGAGCAGGTTGATGCTTAGTGTTGATTGAGTGATGTGCATATATTATTGAGCTGATAATAAAAAGTGTTTAACAGGATGTGTTTTCGAGTGTCTGCCACTTATGATAATTTATTGGGTTCTCTAGCTCTTTATGGAGCGCTACATAAAGACTAGTAAAACTCTATTGATTACCACAGGTGTGCAGGTGTGCTGTCGATGGCCCCAGAGAGAAGGGGGAGTTGACAAGTTTTGGTATCAGAGCCCTAGGTTATTAGGTCCTAGGGAATAAGTATGAGTATGAGTCTAGGATGATTGAATGATTATGACTATAGCTATTGAATGATGAAACTGATGTAATAAATAATGTCTTGTAGGACGATTACTACAAAGGCATCTAGAGAGACAGAGCAATCCTCGGCAGGGATAGAAGCAGAGGTCAAAATAGACCCATAAGGTCAATTAGAAGAAGTCAAATTGGTAGAATAGCTTCTAGTGATTCTATCGAACCAATATCTAATGAGGCTAGAGTGAGGGCATCTTCAGAGCAGATGCTAGAGTCTTCTTCACAGTCTGCTTCCCCTGTGCTAGTGGACCCATCTGGAGTACAGACTCAGGGGCCAAGTATGCCAGAGTTAGTAGGCATGATTACTCAGGCTGTGGTAGCAGCTATGGGTGCTAGTTCCAGCCTTCCAGCTGAGGAATGTGGAAAGATCCAGGAAGTTGGGGGCTCTGGAGTTCCAGGGAACTACTGATCCTATTCAGGCCGAGTCATGGCTGCAAAGGATCGAGAGGGTATTTGATGTGATGGGATGCTCTGAGGAGCAGAGATTGGGTATTGCCACCTTTTTACTGGAGGGTAGAGCCCAGAGTTGTTGGAGATCTATTCATAGCAGGCAGCTTCAGGGAGTGGAGTTGTCATGGGAAGATTTTAGAAGAAAATTTTATCAGCAATATTACTCTGAGATTTTTAGGATCAGAAGAGGAATTTCCTTAGTCTGACCTAGGGAGGATGTCTGTGGCAGATTATGAAGCCACTTTTGTTGAGTTATCTCAATTTGCTAGGGCCTTGGAGGCTGATGAGAGGGAGCGGGGTTGACTATTCTAGGATGGATTGAATCTTCCTATTAAAGCCAAGATCCATATATACCTATAATAGTTATTCTGAGTTAGTGCAAGGAGCATTCAAAGCTGAGGAGATTGAAAAAGAATATATGAGTAGGAGGTAGGATAGAATGAAAAGAAGTGCTCCTAGTTATCCTTCTGCTCCGGAAGGGACTCAGCCATTTAAGAAACCTCGGAGGGCTGGACAGTTTTATTCTGGTTTTAGAGCCCCTGGTGATGTGGGCAAGGGATCGGTATCTATGTCAGCATCTAGCCCAGTCCAAAGGAAGCCTTATGGGAGTGTGCCTCAGGTTGCCACCAGCAGGGTGTCTAGTGATGTAGGGGAGCGGGGTCGTCCTTCTGGTGAAGGGAGAAATATACCTCCATGTAATGTGTGTGAAAGACTTCATTTGGAAGAGTGTAAGAG
>UESW01001593.1:75433-130674 GCA_900491605.1 Calamus simplicifolius | reverse complement strand
GATGTCTGTGGCAGATTATGAAGCCACTTTTGTTGAGTTATCTCAATTTGCTAGGGCCTTGGAGGCTGATGAGAGGGAGCGGTGTCGACTATTCTAGGATGGATTGAATCTTCCTATTAAAGCCAAGATCCATATGTAGACCTATAATAGTTATTCTGAGTTAGTGCAAGGAGCATTCAAAGCTGAGGAGATTGAAAAAGAATATATGAGTAGGAGGTAGGATAAAATGAAAAGAAGTGCTCCTAGTTATCCTTCTGCTCCGGAAGGGACTCAGCCATTTAAGAAACCCGGAGGGCTGGACAGTTTTATTCTGGTTTTAGAGCCCCTGGTGATGTGGGCAAGGGATCGGTATCTATGTCAGCATCTAGCCCAGTCCAAAGGAAGCCTTATGGGAGTGTGCCTCAGTTGCCACCAGCAGGGTGTCTAGTGATGTAGGGGAGCGGGTCGTCCTTCTGGTGAAGGGAGAAATATACCTCCATGTAATGTGTGTGAAAGACTTCATTTGGAAGAGTGTAAGAGGGGCAATAAAGGATGTTATATTTTGGTGATTTAGGTCACCTGAAGAGAGATTTCCTAGGAGAGGGCAGCAAGCCGATGGGTTTCCCCAGGGGCCAGTAGTGCCAAGGGGACAGCCTGGTAGGAGGGGTGACAGTGGAGTTGACTTCAGCAGTTAGGTGGGGCCTAATGTTAATCAGCCAGGAGGGTCATCCAATGTTTCAAGGGCCGAGGCAGAGTATTTGCCATGACCAGGCAGGAGGCCCAGATTGATCCTGATGTTGTAACAGGTATGCTACCCATCGAATCATGATGCTTATATTTTAATTGATTCTGGATCTATGTATTCATTTATCTCATGTGAGTTTGCTAAGCATCTAGATAAAGATGTGGGCCAGTTGGTAGCCAGTTGGTAGTATCTATGCCTATATGGAGGCCTTTTATAGCAGACCAAGTGTATAGAGGCTGCGATATTTTTGTGGAAGGTCAGAAATTAGCAGTAGATTTGATTCCTTTGAGATTGAAAGAGTTTGATGCCATTTTGGGGATGGATTGGCTATCTGTGCATAGAGCCAAAGTAGATTGCTTGAGGAAGGAGGTGATGTTACAAACTCCTGATGATAGAGAGGTCTGTTTCGTTGGTGATAGGAAGGAGTGATTTCAGCTCTGTCGGCCAATAGAATGCTAGCAAAGAGATGTGAAGCTTATTTAGCTTGGGCAGTGAGCCTAGAGGGCAATGGTTTAGAGCTGGCAGATATCCCTGTGGTAAGAAATTTTTCAGATGTATTTCTTGAGGAGCTGCTAGGGTTACCTCCTGACAGAGGGTTTGATTTCAATATAGATCTATTTCCAGATACCAGACCAATAGCAGGGCACCTTATAGAATGGCTCCAGCTGAATTGAAAAAATTGAAAAGCCAGTTACAGGAATTATTGGATAAAGGTTTATTAGACCCAGTATATCGCCATGGGTGCACCAGTGTTGTTTGTGAAGAAAAAGGATGGTACCTTGAGGTTATGTATAGACTATAGACAGTTGAACAAGGTAACCATTAGAAACAATTATCCATTGCTAAGGACTGATGATTTGTTTGATCAGCTGCAGGGGCAGCAGTGTTTTCAAAGATTGATATGAGATTTGGGTATCATCAATTGAGAATAAAGAATGAGAATATATCTAAAACTGCTTTCAGGACCAGATATGGTCATTATGAGTTCTTGGTGATGCCATTTGGCTTGACAAATGCTCCAGCTGCTTTTATGGGTCTGATGAATCAAGTATTTCAAGAGTATCTAGATAAATTTGTGATGGTATTCATTGATGATATCTTGATTTATTCTAGAAGTAGTGAAGAGCATGAGCAGCATCTAAGGACAGTTTTACAGATACTAAAAGAAAAGCAATTATATGCAAAGTTTAGTAAAAGTGAATTTTGGCTGGATGAGGTAAAGTTCTTCGGACATGTAGTTTCAGCCAAAGGTATTATGGTAGACCCTCAAATATAGTGAATTGGGTATCACCTACTAATCAGACTGAGGTGAGGATTTTCTTGGGGCTAGTAGGATATTATAGAAGATTTATAGAAAATTTCTCGATTTTGGCTTCTCCTATGACTAAGCTGCTTAGAAAGAATATCAAGTTTGATTGGTCTAATGAATGCCAGAAGAGTATGAATGAATTCAAAAAGAGATTAATCTCAGCCCCAATTCTAATACTCCCTGATAGTGCCAGTGATTATGTGGTCTATAGTGATGCCTCATTGAAGGGTTTAGGGTGTATTTTAATGCAGAATGGGAGAGTGGTGGCTTATATATCTAAACAGTTGAGATCCCATGAAAAAAATTACCCCACCCATGATTTGGAGCTAGCTGTTGTTATATTTGCATTGAAGGTTTGGAGGCACTACTTGTATGGAAGAAGGTGCCAGATATTTACTGACCATAAGAGCTTGAAATATATTCTGACCCAGAATGAACTGAATTTAAGGTAGAGAAGATGGACTGAATTGATTAAAGACTATGATTGCACTATTGAGCATTATCCAGGGAAAGCTAATGTTGTGGCTGATGCCTTGAGTCGGAAGTCTATGGCCACATTAGCTTCTATTAGAACAGTACAGCTACCCTTGATGATTGAGTTAAGGAGGTTAGATGCAGAGCTAGCTGTAGAAGAATCAGGAGCCTTGCTGGCTACTTTCAGAGTGAGACCCCAGATGCTAGAGAAAATAAGAGAAGCTCAGCTGCTAGATTTACAGTTGCTTAAAGCTAGAGATTTAATTTAAAGTGGGTCTCATCAGAGTTTTCTGTTAGAGGTGATGGGGTGTTATTATTCAAGGGTAGAGTTTGTGTGTCAGCTGTGGAATCAGTGAAAGATCAGATTTTAAAGGAAGCACATAGCTCAGCTTATTCAATGCATCCAGGTAGTACTAAGATGTATAGAACCATCAAATAGAATTACTGGTGGAATGGAATGAAAAAGAGATAGCTGAGTATGTATCTAAGAGTTTGGTGTGTCAATAGATTAAGGCTGAACATCAGTGTCCTGCTGGCAAGCTTCAGCCTCTGTTTGTGCCAGAGTGAAAATGGGAGCATATAACTATGGATTTTGTCATAGGACTCTCAAAGACAAGAAGGGGCAATGATGCTATATGGGTGATAGTTGATAGATTGACTAAGTCTGCTCATTTTCTGCCTATTAAGATTGCCTTTACCTTGGATAGATTATCAAAATTACATGTGCATAAAATTGTGAGTAGGCATGGTGTGCCAGTATTATAATATCAGATAGAGATCCAAGGTTTACATCTCAATTTTGGAAAAAATACAGAAAGCTTTGGGGACTAAATTAAGGTTCAGTACAACATTTCATCCCCAAACTGATGGTCAGTCAGAGAGAACCATCCAAACACCGAGGATATGCTGAGAGCTTGTGTCATGGAATTTTCTGGTAGCTGGGATGATCATCTGCCTTTAGTAGAGTTTGCTTACAATAACAGCTACCATTCTAGCATTGATATGGCACCATATGAAGCCTTGTATGGGAGAAAATGTAGAACTCCAGTGTATTGGGATGAGGAGGGAGAGAGAAAGCTATTAGGCCCCGAGTTTCTACAGCTTACAACAGATCAAGTTAAAATCATAAGAGCTAAATTAAAGGCAGCCCCGGATAGACAGAAGAGCTATGCAGATAAAAGCATAGAGAGGTAAAGTTTGAGGTTGGAGATAAATTCTTTCTGAAGGTATCTCCTTGGCAAGGTATTATGAGATTTGGAAAGAAAGACAAGTTGAGTCCCAGGTATATTGGACCCTATGAAATTCTGGAAAGAGTTGGGACACTAGCTTATAGATTGGCTTTACCTCCAGAGTTATCTCAGATTCATAATGTATTTCATGTTTCAATGCTTAGGAGGTATGTATCGGATTCCTCTCATGTGATTCAGTTGAGACTATAGAATTACAGGAAGATTTATCATTTGCAATGAAACCAGTGAAGATCTTGAGTAGGGAGATTAAGCAACTCAGCAGTAAAAGAATTCCTTTAGTTAAGTTGCATGGTTAAATAATCAAAAAGAGGAGGCTACATGGGAGCGAGAGGATGAGATAAGATTGAAGTACCCCCATCTATTTGAAAACATATCTAGCAAAATTTCAGGGACAAAATTTATTAAGAGGGAGAGAATTGTAACATCATAAAAACCTTGTAATTTATTGGTAATATTAATGGCATTTTTTATTTGAAATGAACATCATAGGGTTTCAGTGAAGTGTGGGCGTGTTGGCCTTTTGATAAATATAAAAATGAGAAATTATGGAGTAAATGATTATATTTTTGAGTGCTAGTGAGTTTGATTTGAGAAATTGAGATATTTGAGTTTTAATAGGCTTAAATCATAAGAAAATTCAAGTTTAGTTTGAGTTTTACCATTAAGTGATGTTTTTAGTAATTAGAGTTGACTCTAATTGGAGTGGAGTCGACTCTGGCATAGTTTTAAAATTTTGGCATGCTTTAGAGTCGACTCCTACAAAAGGGGGAGTCAACTCTAATGAAAAAATAGAATGTTAGCATTTCTTCCTCGTATTAGAGCTGACTCTAATTTTCAGGAGCTAACTCTAATTTTTGCGAAAGCCGACTCAATATCTGTTGGAGCCGACTCTAAGACGATATTTTTGAGTTAAATCTTGATATTTTAAATATTTATTTTGTTTTAAGTTCGATTTGAGTGTCTTTGAACCATTATATTTCTAAAATCAATCTCTTCAAGTTGGTAAGGTCTTTTCTTAGAAATGTTATATAAAAGTATCGATTTAAATGAAAAATAATAATCTAGGCTATAAATCGATTAAAAAAATATTATATCAGGGGCAAAATGGGAAAAGGCTCCAATGTCAATTGCTAATTGTGCTAAGGGTAATTTAAAAAAGAAAATCTAAGAGCAAAATATCATGATTATAAGTGAGCCATGTGTTTTCCAAAAAGCATGCGTTAAGAGTGTTTGAGGGCAAAATGGGCATTTGGCATGCCTTAGCCCCTAAGTTATCAATGACTTGGTCCCCAAGTTATTAGAGAAAAAGGGAAACATGGGTTCAGCCCGAGAAAAGAAAAATAGAAAGAAAGAAGGAAGAGGAAGAAGAAAAAGGAGAAATAAAGACGAAGGGAAAGGGGAGCTTGGGGTTTGTATTTTACTCCAGGTCAAGACGGTTATTCCAGGATACCGGAATACCGGAGTTGAGTATAAGTTAAGGAGTAACCTGCTAAGATGAGTGGGTTTTACATCTAGTAATGAGAAGTTAATTTGAGCTAGTATAATGAGATTAATACCTAGTTGTGGTATGTATGTTTAGTAGAGTATTATGTATGTTTTAAATATGAGAAATGAGAGCCTAGTATATGATATTTTGAACATGAGTCTTAAGCATAAAGAAATGAGCCTGAGTCTTAAGTATAAAGAAATGAGCATGAGTCTTAAGCATAAAGAAATGAGCATGAGTTTTGAGCATGAGTTTTAAGCATAAATAAATAAGCATGAGTTTTGATGAGGGAATTATTGATGTATACATGGAATATTTGCATGATAGGGCTTTACATATGATGTATGTATCATACTGAGCATCAGGCAGCTATGGGGCTGATCATCCTTTAGACTATACTGTAGGGTGAGCATTGCATACTACTATTGAGCTAGCACCTCCTTGCGAATCGATCGTATGATGAACTCCAAAATCTGGGGTGAGTGCTCGCTTGACCAAGCCAGTGGGGCAGGTTGTAAACAGCCCGTGGGGGCATTAATCATAGCTCAGTGGAGCTGGTTACTATATATATAGCCCATGGGGGCAGAGAGAAAATCCAAGGTTCCAGGGTTAAGAAACAAAGCACTTTGTTGGATGAACTGCACGGGTAAGGAGTGCTATTTATGAGGGGATCATGTTGCTAGTCATGCACCCAATAAGAGTACACCTGCAGGAGGGCGACTGTAAGGTGGTACCTCAGAGGCATTATACACATAGCCCAGTATCATGAGATTTAAAATATATATTTTAATTTAAAGAGAGCTAGTGGGCCAAGTAGTTATCCCAAGAGGGAGAGTTTACATGAGATCCTAGTGGACAAACAGATCCCAGTGGGAATATGAGAATTTAATAAAAAAGTCTGGGCTATAGGTAAAGAATGCATATCTTTATATTGTAATGCATGGGTTTTTATATTGATGAGTTATCTTTCAGTGAAAGTTATTGTAAAGTATTTCAGAACTGGTATATTATTTGAAGAATAAGCTACATTTTACTTTATCTGATATCATGTTAAAAGTATACATTGAGTTATACAAGTTATATTGTATTAGCATATGGTTAAAATGTGAGATTTTTGGTTCTTTATTTCTCCATGGTTAGATGGTTATCCAATTACTGGGACTTAGGTCTCATGCCTCTATGATTGATATTTACTTTCAGATCAGTGAGTATTTTTGCTAGAATCAAAGGATAAGCAGGACCGAATCCTTAGCTGGTGATGCTTGCTTGGATGCAAGGTGTATGTATATTGAGTTAGTGTGGGATGATATTTGTATATTTGCATATGCGTATATGTATAGTGAGATGTGGTAATATATCAGACTTTTTTGGATATGAATACGAGATTTACATTTTGGAGAAAATTATGAGCATGATGTATATACTTTTGATTTTGATGTCGATTATGAATGTGATCTTGTAAACTGCCTAAGGAATGTCATGAAAAATATTATCTGAGTAGGTTGATTCTTAGTGTTGATTGAGTGATGTGCATATATAATTGAGCTGATAATAAAAAGTTTTTAACATGATGTGTTTTTGAGTGTCTGCCACTTATGATAATTTGTTGGGGTTTTTAGCTCTTTATGGAGCGCTACATAAAGACTAGTAAAACTCTATCCGATTACCACAGGTGTACAGGTGTGCTATTGTGGCCCTAGAGAGAAGGGGGAGCTGACACTATTCTTGTCCAAGCACTATTCATGGCCAAGGGGAAGAGGCCAAGCACTATTCATGGCCGAGGGAAAGAGGCCGAGCATTGTTCATGGCCAAGGAGAAGAGGCCAAGCACTATTCATGGCTAAGGAGAAGAGGCCGAGGGTCGACTCCAGAAATGACTGGTCAGACCACGGTGAGATTCGTTGCCTATGGGGCTCATTGGCCCATCAATGATCAATTTTTTTTATAAGAAAAAAACATGCTTTTCTGTTGGAAATGCCTAGAGACCTTTGCGAAGACCTCGAGAATCACCTTAGTCCATGGACACAGCCAATTCTTTGAAGTAACCCTAATTTTATATCAATGATAATGGTTAGAAGAAACATACCATGCTCTAGAACAATGCATCAACAACACCGTCACATGAGGAAGTTAATTCCTGTTTAGTATCTTTTTCCAATTCCCAACCTTCAATGTTAGATCCATATATGTGAATGCTCCTGAGACTTATCAGGCATTACAATAGTATTTAAATTTTAAGAGCATTTGAGCATGCTAAGTCTTATAGTGTGCAAATCTATTCCAAAATTTAGTAGATTTTGATTAGTATGTTGCTTTCAATGTCCTGATCACCTGATCAAATATGTAAGAGTATGCATAGTATTTTGATTTGAATGGAATGCTTGGAGTGACATGATAAATAAAGTGCAAGGAAAATGTTTTAATAGCTACTAAGCAGTGAAGCATGATATAAGATAAATACTTAGTGATAATTTCACATGACCGACAAATTATAGATATTGATGAAAAAAAGAGTTTTTGCAATACCTTGTCAACTTCCATGTGACTAGAAATAGCGGCATCAGTAGTTGGACCAAATCCAGAGACTATATTTAGAACGCCCTCAGGAAACCCAACCTAAAACATTGAGAGACAAAATTCGTTAAAATCCCAAGGAAGCAAAAATTTTGTAAGGAAGATTTTACTGATTATGTGTTTTCAAATATCCTTGCATGCATCACACAATACTTAACCAAAATTGATAGACCAATATTTTCTGGAGATTAAAACACTCAATTATCACAACGCCAATCATATGGTTGGCAAATTTAGAAGGATGCATCAAGCTGTTGGCAATCATTCAATCTTTGCTAGCTTTTCATGTGACTACATACCATTTTCAATATCAGTTGAGCAATTGTTTAGTAATCTAAGAAAATTGTATAAATGTTGTGAAACATCAATAAGCCTAATATTGATAATGGAATAATAGGAACCATACCTGAAATAACATCATAACCTTGTTTCGCACAGTCAAAACATTACTGAAAGATGGCACAACAACATGGCTGCTAGCAATAGAATTCCATCTTTCGCAACCTATGGTTAAGCAACCAAGCAAACAAACAACAAATAGAGAAAGCACACAACATCTTCTAGGCTCTAATCTGGAATGCACATGACCAGATAAAGGTTTTTGATCAATAGTATTTGACATTATAAAAAGCTGATTATATAAAGTGCTAAAAATTATTCGAAAGTGAGAAAAGTTGTAAGATCTACTTTAATGAGATAAAAATAGAAATTATCGCTGATTCTAATGAGTAAATTTAATTCTTTTGTGTTTTTGAATATCATACACTACATAGCTGAAGTGGAATTGAAACTGAAGCTAATGTCTACAATAATATGTCAGAATCAACAAGTGCAGCAGGAGTGATAATGCATTGATCATGTCAGAAACTTTTGAAATGGAATAACAACATCCACAAGGTCATTGCTCCCAGAAAAACAAAGCTAATCAGTAGCTTCACAGTGAAAATCAATAGAAAAGAATGGAGTAGGATATCATAAAGGGTGTCAAACATATCTTCTATCCCTTGTGGATTATCCTGCAAAGGATAGTATGATCATAAATTATCATATCAAGCATGAAATCATTGAAATAGTAAGGAATTTATAAGTTTCAGATTAAATCGTACTTCTAGATGTAAATTGTTGCCACATTGCGTTAGAAATACAATCCCTCTTATGTTCACCCCTCCTTGATTCATCTTGACCAATAGGGCTGAAACTTAATTGCTCACTATCATTTGAGGAGTCACGATGTCATTGGCATTGAAATACTTATCATTGCCTTGAGTTCGTCGGATAAAATTATGTATGATGCAGCAAGCCAAAATATTTTTTTTTGAACTTCGAACCGATAAGGCAGTGGCGATAGAAGAATTTTGAATCATTTCTTCAGAATTCCAAAAGCCTTTTTCATGCAATTACGGAGTTGTGTGTGCTGGTGGTTGTATAGGTCCTTATGGTTCTCATAATTTTACCGACCCGGTGCGGATGTATCAAAAGGTACTAAGATGATATCTATTACCCCGATATGGTGCCAAAAATCGATCTGTATTGGCATACCCTAAGTCGACCAAGTAATACTTTCCTGCATAAATTGACATTAAGCACGTGTAATCAATAACATGTGAATTGTTATCATTCCAGCAACGTGGTTATGATTTCAAAAACATATCTTCGGGGACTGTAAATCCTCCATGGTCACAGCACCACTTCAAAACTCTCATGTCCGCTACCAATCCATTCCATCCAACACACACAAACATAAATATATAGTCGAAAGATACAGCAGCCACTATATTTTGAGATATGGTGTTCTTTTGATTGAAAAATCGAGGTTGATCCTCCTTCGGTAGTATGATCTCAATATGCATGCCATCTATGGCACCAATTGCATCCTACAGTCAAAAAGAATTTTTAGCAAAGCATATGAAATGTAGTTGATGGTACCTGCATCAGCCTGCTGGTGGTCTGTCCCTTGAGAAGTATGTTGATTGGAGTGGAGGTGCTGGCGCCCTTGCTTGGGCCTCCCCCGCATCACCGTCCATAGGAGAGGAGCCCATTTGGATGGCGAGCGATGGCGCTCTTGCCAGTGAGCTCTTGCTTTTGAGCTTGGAGATGCTCATGCTGATGAGCTTGATGGCGGTGAGCCGCTTGTTGAGGAGATCTTCCATGGAATGAATGATGGCTAGCCTGAGCGGCAACTAAAGAGGGAGCAGAAGCTCTTGCTGGCTATTGTATGGCCCTGAGATATTACTTCTGAAGCTTTTGGATAGCTGTCGTCAATGTATGGATTTGCAGAATGAGAGTGGCATGTTGTTTTGCTTGAGTGGCCTGAGATAATGGCAATGGTTGAGTAGAGCGGTTGGCTCTATTGCTCAGCTCATTGAGGGTGCCCCCCAAGCATGACTAGCAGAAGCTTCATAGGTTCTTGTCATCACTATCTTTTATCCACTATTGTTGTCATAGAGGAAGTAAGGGCTTATAGCTTAGTGTCACAGAGCTCTGTTCCCTCCCCTTTCCCAGTGTGCCAATCTGTTGATGCCAAATCATCGTCCTCGAACATCCACGAGCGTTCGGTCGCCTCCTCCAATGAGCCTAGGATCCTTTGGTGAGCTTCTTGCATCTAAGAGCCTGCAAACAAGTCTCAAGGATTAGAGATTTTGGTAGGAACCCTTCGATGCTCAAGTCAGTGCTCTGGGCAATAGCTATGAGCTTGAGGAAGCTCGAAAGAGAGAAGAAGAGAGAGGCTTAGAGTCGTGCTCTCTGTGAGCATTTTGGAGTATAGTAGTTGTTTGAGTTTCTTGAAGTTACCTGGTTGGGGATTCCTCTTACCCATTTTATTGGTGCTTAGAGTCTATCAGCCTTGGGGCATAATCACTTGTCAGAGCATTAATGATGGAGGCAGCACAGTGGACCTGGCCTCCATGTGATTTGTCAGAGTTGCAGGCTGTTGGCCCAGATGACAACCCAAGAGGGGGGGGGTGAATTGGGTTCTTTAAAAAATTAGCCTTTTAAAAATGTTTGCTTAAGAAGAATGAAGGCAATAGCAATGCAAATACAAAGTGCAGTGAATAAAACAGAGATAGAGAAAGAGTCAATGAAAGCACGGCAAACACAAAGATTTTATAGTGGTTCGGTGTATCCAACACCTACGTCCACTCCCAAGATTCACTTGGGTCCACACTATAATCTTCCTTGATTACAGCAGAGTTGTTTTACAAGCTCACAACTCAAACTTGTTGTTTTCCCGGGATCACAACGAACCCAGCTGGTTTTCAAGGGCTCACCAGCACAAAAACCCTAACACAAGCTTTACCAAGCTTGTACCGAGGTAAGACTACCTCCACTAGTTCAATCCCCCAGATTGAACTAGACACAAAGAATAAATATGTTTTTCAGTTACAAAGCTCCTCAATGAGCAGATAACAAATATAAGAATAAAGTTTAGAAAAGCCTGATTTGCAGTTGGTTGGCTTTTGAGCTTTTCTTCTTTTCTTCTTTTCCTCAACTCCTTTGAAGTGTAGAATCGGGCCTCAGCTCGGATTCTTCACGGAATGTAGTTGGAGTTGATTTGAGCTTTTCCTCTCTTTGAGTGTTGAAAATCACTTGAAATGCTCTTGAATAGCTCTTGGATTTTCTTCTGAAGCTTCCTTGGATTGTTGAGCTTGAACACAGAAGGAGCTTCCTTTGATTTCACACTCTTTCTTTCACTCTATTTTGAATCACGGATTTTTTCAAATGAAGCTCTGTTTTTTCGATTTTTCTTTTCTTTTCTCTTGAAATGAATATCTCTCTTTGTATATTTTGATTTGAAAACGGCTTCTCTATTTATAGATTCTGCAAAAATATAGCCGTTAGAAACAAAGAAAAATAGCCGTTAATTGAAAATCTTACCGTTGACGCTGAGTTGGCATTCGGAAAAATTTGCCCAGATTTGTTGGAGTCGACTCTGCTTTTCCGAGTCGGCTCGAGGTCGTGATACCAAAAATAGAAATGTTCAGAAAGTCAAAGGGTCGACTCATCAAAATAAAGTGTCGACTCCTGACAGTCGGGGGTCGACTCATGAAAAGTTGGGGTCGACTCGCGAAGTGCTCAGAAAAACACCTCTGGTGTCTGAGCGGAGTCGACTCGCACAGTCATGGAGTCGGCTCGACAGAATCGGGGGTCGACTCGAGAAATCACATGGGTCGACTCGAGACAGACAGTCATTTCTGTACTCTGAGTGGAGTCGACTCTGAAACTCAAGAGTCGGCTCCGGAACGTATCAAAAATCAGGAAGTTTTCTGATTGACT
This sequence comes from Calamus simplicifolius, assembly GCA_900491605.1. NCBI lineage: Eukaryota > Viridiplantae > Streptophyta > Magnoliopsida > Arecales > Arecaceae > Calamus > Calamus simplicifolius. The sequence goes on along the minus strand of UESW01001593.1, from coordinate 118,586 downwards.
TTAAATTCGTTCCAGATTCATTTTAAATCATTTTGACTTGAATATAATAAAATTGACATTAGGAATCAATTCAAGAAATGTTCCAAAAACTCATTGATTAATATGAAGTATAAAATTTCTTTTTGAAAGCTTAAACATTGAACTTGAAGTTACTTTCAAATTGATTAAAGTATACTTTAACATTCTCATTCATTGTTCTAAATAAATTCATTGCTCATGTAAATAAACTCATTACATCTTTTAATGTACTCATGGCTTTTGGTAATCATCAAAATCAATAAGATTGGGGCAAATAATTTTTCAACAATCTCCCCAACAATCTCCCCCTTTTTGATGATGACAAAAACATTGAGTTTATGCATGATTGATTTGTGAATTTATTTTGATTTCATAGTTAGGCTTAGGCTCCCCCTGAATGAGGTAGCTCCCCCTATGAAACTTAAATAAATATCCCATCTCATTCATTCAATCATTTTAATATCATTTGATTAATCAATTTCTCCCATATGCATATACAGTTATAAAACTATAAAACTCTCCCCCTTTTTTGTTATCAACAAAAAGGTAGAGAAGCATAAACATTATCATTCATTCATTCAAGATTTGATTTAACAAAATCATTCATTCATTGATAATAGGAAGAAATACATTGAGTATTCAAAAATAATTCATTACATCAAATTACATCAAAGTGTCTAATACATTGATACCAAAATGTAAAACATAACATTAACTTCAATACATTGCAAGGACTGAATATCTAATACATTAAAAGTGAGTCCTAACAATCCTAGTCAAATGATCAATTATGTTTTTCATTCCATCAGTTTGTATCTTACATAGTCCTTTAGTCTCTCATCCACAAAGGTGCAAGCAGTCAAAATTTTATCTTGTAGCTCAGCATTGCATTTAGCATAGGTTTCGCCATCTCCGCAGACATCTTTAAGTTCTTCAAATATGTTCTTAAGATCTCCACTTAAAGACTTTGAAGAAGTGCTAAGAGTAGATTCTATCTTGGTGATCCGGTCATCCAAAGAGTAAGAGTTTCCTTGAGATTCATAAACTTGTTTTCAAACTCTGATTTTAATTTTCTGACTGATCATCAAGAAGCCTTTGAGTTGCCTTAACTGAAGTTCTGTGAAGCCAACTGATGAAGATGAAGCTTGATCAACCAATGGAGCAGGGGTAGGAGCAGGAGCAGAAATAGGAGGGCTCGGAGGTGCAGGCGAAGAGTGTCTAACGATGGTCCCGGTGCCTCAGCATCCGCTGCTCTTTTCTCATCAACCTTTCCTTTCCCATCTTCCATTCTTCTTAACAAATCCCATCCTATGTATAGTGGCCAAACTGTAAAAATCTGTGTGTCTCAAGTTCCTCATAGGCTCACTATCAGAAATGACAATCCCTTGGCTCTGGAAAATTTTAGTGAGGATCATGCCATAGGGCAAGCTTGATTTTCTCTTACCTCCACAGTCGGCAATATACCATAAAATCATACTAGGAAGGTTAATGGGTTTACCCGTTACAATTGCATCCATACAAAAATATCCCTTTCTGACACATAATCGAATCTCCCAATCTTGGGAAAAGGATTCTACTACAATGTTGTGGAGCAAGTCTCAGTTCTAAGGATAATTGATTGGCAAAACTTCCTCAAAACCGACAACTCCCGGTTAAGTAGTCTAGAAAGTGCTGGGCTTCTATCATCCGAAGAAAATGTAGAGTTCCTGACATGGGTAGATCCAACAATCTTGAAAGCAGCTCTACAGTCACTGAAATCTATTTCCTCTAACAATGCTTATAAGACCATTATCTCCTCTAGATAGATTCTTATAAAATTCCTTGACAAGGGCGGGATAAGTAGGACAATCTAAGGAACAGATCTTTTCCCAACCCATCTCTATCAACTGTCTTCCCAAAGAAATCCCTCAGCCTCAAACAATTCAAAATCTACTTTCCTCCCCGTAGTATGATTCTATCGGCAAGTCTATCTACCTGAGAAGGAGCGTAGATGGAGAAGCATTTGGAGTTGAAGAAGATGAGGTTGAATCCGAGCTAGGTGAGGCTCACGAACCGGACGCCTCACGGTCTTCCTCACGCCTCTTCCTCTTACACCGGCCGCACCAAGGTTAGAACCTCGAGTTTTAGGGGCCATTGATCTATTGGAAGGGTTAATCAGGGATTCTGGAATTTGGAAGGTCTGGAAGTATTTTGGAGAGAGTATTTTGAGAGATTGAGATGATAGAAATGAACGGCGAGTCGACTCTGCCCTAGATAAATCGACCTGGGACCACTTCGAGTCGGCTCCCGCAAAGCGAGGGGTCGACTCCGGACAGTCACAGAAAACCATCCCGAAGTGGAGTCGACTCGCGCCGAGAAGGGGTCGACTCAAGAGTTTCAGTAGAAACCTGGAGTCGACTCCGATACTCACCGAGTCGGCTCCGAGACCATTTCAGAGCAAAAACATGAAATTTCTGAAATGTGTCCGGAAATTGATCATAAAAATTGATAAAATAATCATTGGATTTGAATAGATCAATTAGATGTGAATTCTAGATAAGATTTCCTTAAAGATCAAGGATTTGAAAGAATTTTAGATAAAAGGGGTTTCAAATTCATTCTAATGGATCACAAATCCCTAACTCTCCTCTAAGATAACAGAATCTTTCTTCACTTAAGGGTTTTGTAAATATATCTGCTAATTGTTCTTCAGTATTAACATAATCAAGACAAATTTCATTATTGGCAACATGTTCTCTTATAAATGATATCTAATTTCTATGTGTTTGTTCTAGAATGTTGAATTGGATTTTTAGTTAGATTAATTGCACTTGTGTTATCACATCTTATAGGTGTTTATCAAGTGTGATACCATAGTCTTCAAGTTGTCGCTTAATCCATAGGATTTGAGCACAGCAACTTCCAGCTGCAACATATTCAGCTTCAGTAGTTGATAATGCAACTGAATTTTGCTTTTTGCTAAACCATGAGATTAAGTTACTTCCTAAGAATTGGCATGCACCACTTGTGCTTTTTCTATCTAACTTACATCCAGCATAATCAGAATCAGTGTATGCAATCAGATTTAATGTTGAGTCTCTAGAATACCATAAACCTACATTTTTTGTTCCACTTAAGTATCTTAGTATTCTTTTAACAGCAATTAAATGTGATTCTTTAGGTTCAGACTGAAATCTAGCACATAAGCAAACAGCAAACATTATGTCTGGTCTACTTGCAGTTAAGTAAAGTAGGGATCCGATTATACCTCGATAATATTTTTGATCAACCTTCTTACCTTCTTCATCTTTGTCCAGCTTGCATGAAGGACTCATTGGTGTTCCGAGGGGTTTGATTGATTCCATACCAAACTTCTTTAGAATTTCTCTTGTGTACTTTGTTTGGTTGATAAAGATTCCCTCTTTGCTTTGTTTGATTTGGAGTCCAAGGAAGAAATTGAGTTCTCCCATCATGCTCATTTCAAATTCGCCCTGCATCAACTTAGCAAACTCTTGACATAGAAGATTGTTAGTAGCACCAAATGATATCATCAACATATATTTGAACTACTAATAAATCTTTACCTTTTCTTTTCAAAAACAATGTTTTATCAACATTTCCTCTTATAAAATCATTTTCAATTAAAAATTTACTTAATCTATCATACCAAGCTCTAGGTGCTTGTTTCAAACCATATAATGCTTTGTGCAATTTAAAAACGTGATTTGAAAATTCATGATCTTCAAAACCTGGTGGTTGTTCTACATATACTTCTTCATTTATAAATCCATTTAAAATGCACTTTTTACATCCATTTGAAATAAGTTAAAATTCATGTGACATGCAAATGCAAGTAATAGTCTAATGGCTTCTAATCTAGCTACTGGTGCAAAGGTTTCATCAAAATCAATACCTTCTTCTTGATTATATCCTTTTGCAACTAATCTAGCTTTGTTTCTAATTACTATGCCATTTTCATCTAGTTTATTTCTAATATCCATTTTGATCCTATAACAGAATGATTTTTAGGTCTTTCACTAATGTCCATACATTATTTCTAGTGAATTGATTTAATTCTTCTTGCATTGCTAACATCCAATTATTATCTTTTTCAGCTTCTTCAATAGTTTTAGGTTCAATTTGTGATACAAATGCAAGATGATTACTAATATTTCTCATAGATGATCTAGTTCTTATTCCTTGAGATGGATCACCTATAATCAATTCCTTAGGGTGACTATAAGCATATCTCCAATCTCTAGGTAGATCTACATCATTATGATTAGTGTTAGTATCATCATCCTTAGGTGAATCATTATCTTTAGCGTCTTGTTCATGATCTGAAGATACATCAATATTTAATTTTTCAAGATCTTTTTCAATTAATGTTTGTATCTTCTTCATCATCAATTTTTCGGAACGAGTTGCTAAAGATTCATCAAAAACTACATGAATGGATTCTTCAACAACTAAAGTTTTCTTGTTAAATACTCTATATGCTTTACTAGTTGTTGAATATCCTAAGAATATTCCTTCATCAGATTTAGCATCAAATTTGCCTAAATTATTTTTACCATTATTGTGAACAAAACATTTACAACCAAATGCATGAAAATATTTAATGTTGGGTTTTCTATCATGCCATAATTCATAAGGTGTTTTCTTTAAAATAGGTCTTATTAATGCTCTATTTAGGATGTAACATGCTGTGTTAATAGCTTCCGCCCAAAAGTATTTCGGGAGTTTACTTTCACATAGCATGGTACGGGCCATGTCTTCTAGAGTCCTATTTTTCCTTTCAACTACTCCATTTTGTTGTGGGGTCCTAGGTGCAGAAAAATTATGATTAATACCATTTTCATTGCAAAAACTTTCAAATAAGTGATTTTCAAATTCAGTTCCATGATCACTTCTTAGAGACACTATGGTAGTGTTTTTCTCATTTGTTACTTTCTTGAAGAATTTCATGAATATCGAGAAAGTCTCATCTTTGTGAGCTAAAAACATTACCCAAGTGAATCTAGAGTAATCATCTACTATCACAAGACCATATTTCTTTCCTCCTAGACTTGTGGTTCTAGTTGGTCCAAAAAGGTCCATGTGAAGTAGCTCTAATGGCCTAGAAGTTGAAACAACATTTTTAGATTTAAAAGAACTTCTCGTTTGTTTTCCAAACTGACATGCATCACATATTTTGTTATTTTCAAAATCTATTTTAGGTAGACCTTTTACTAAATCCATTCTAATTAGTTTTGAAATCAGGTGTGTGCTTGCGTGACCTAATCTTCGATGCCACAACCAACCAATCTCATTCATATTAGCATTATTAGCAACTAAGCAATGATTATTAGTAGACAAATTGTCTAAGTCAATCAGTATACATTGCCATTTCTATTTCCAATAAAAACAATGCTATTATCAATGGGATTAGCTACTGTGCATAAGAAGATTCAAATGATACTTTAAAACCTTTGTCACATAATTGACTTATACTAATTAAGTTATGCTTTAAACCATCAACATAAAGTACATTTTCAATATATGTGGAGGGAGTTATTTGAATGTTACCAAACCCCAAGATTTGGCCTTTGCCATTGTCGCCAAATGTAACAACTCCTCCTTTCTTTTCTTCAAGGGTGATGAATTCTTCTTTGTCACCCGTCATATGTCTTGAGCAGCCACTATCAAGATACCACTTTCTCTTTGATCTCTTGGCCACAAGACATTCCTGCAATGATATCAAACTTTATGTTTAGGTACCCAAGCTTTCTTGGGTCCTTCATGGTTAGTAGCAACAAATATTGTTCCTTTCGGAACCCATATTTTCTTTCCTTTAATATTTAAGTTTTTATTAGGTTTTAGAATTTTACATTCATAAGATTTATGTCCTTTTTGATTACATTTAAAGCATGTAAAATTACTTTGGCCAGCACGCACAAAAATATTTTTTAGTGATTTTTGTTTTCTTAAAGTGTTATACCCTAATCCGGCTTTGTCAAAAACTGCTTTTTGACTATTTAATAACATGTCTAATTTAGTTGAGCTTAAGGTAAACTTATCAACTATGTTCTTATGTTTTTCAACCTCTTTCCTTAGTTATCATTTTCATTAGAATTAATTCTTTTTCTTTTACCAAAATTTCATTTTCAGATTTAAGTTTCTTAACTTCATTATTAAGATTTTCCTTTTCTTTAATGAAAGTTAATTTTCATTTTTCAAAATCTTGTATTTCTTTTTCAAAACCTTGAAATCGCCAACAAGTTCATTAAAAGCATCAAAAGTTCATCAAAAGCAAACTCATCGCAAGGGTTATCGGAACTTACCTCATCGTTGTCGTCCGCCATAAAACATACGTTTGCGACTTCCTTTTGTTCTTCTTCTTCGGAAGAAGATTCCTCGCTATCACTCCAAGTCGCCACATAAGCCTTCTTTTTCTTTTTGTAGGCTTTCTTCAATTTAGGACATTCATTCCTAAAGTGCCCCGGTTTATTACACTCATAGCAAGTCAAGGGGTCTTTCTCTTTTTCTTTGTCCTTGTCCTTGTTCTTATCCTTTTCTCCTTCCCACTTTGCTCCAAATTTCTTCTTGTGGAAGGGTTTCTTTCTCCTCATGAATCTTTTAAATTTTTTGCTAAGAGAGCAGTCTCTTCATCATCATCATCATCATCACTGCTGCTCTCTTCTTCTTTTGCAGCTTTGAGGGCAATCACTTTCTTCTTCTTTGTGTCCTCCTCTACATGCTGCTTCATAGTCAGCTCATGGGTCATAAGAGATCCTAGAAGCTCCTCTAAGGGTAAAGTGTTGAGGTCCTTTGCTTCTTGGATTGCTGTCATTTTTGCTTCCCATGATCTTGGTAATGACCTAAGAATTTTTCGAACAAGTTCAGAGTTAGTATATGTCTTACCAAGACTTTTCAAACCATTTACAATATCTGTAAATCTAGTGTACATGCATGCAATGGTTTCAGATTGTTCCATGCTAAACAACTCATATTTATGAACAAGAATATTAATTTTAGATTCTTTTACTTGGTTGGTACCCTCATGGGTAACCTCTAATCTATCCCAAATCTCCTTTGCGGAATTACATGTGGAGATTCTATTAAATTCATTAGCATCTAAGAGCAATATAAGACATTCATGGCTTTAGCGTTAAGCTGTGCCATTTTCCTATCATTATCATTCCAGTCCCTTTCGGGCTTAGGAACAATAGTGCCATCAATAACATGTGTGGGTGTACTAGGTCCATTAATTATAACACCCCATAGCTCATAATCAGAAGCTTGAATGAATATCCTCATTCTAGCTTTCCAATATGAATAATTTGAACCATTAAACAGTGGAGGTCTATTCGTAGAATGACCTTCAGCAAATGATCCAACTTGTGTTGCCATTTGGATCTTTAGCTCTTGATCGTGTGATCAAAATCTAATGAGCACTAGCTCTGATACCAATTGTTGGCCCAGATGACAACCCAAGAGGGGGGGGGGTGAATTGGGTTCTTTAAAAATTAGCCTTTTAAAATAGTTTGCTTAAGAAGAATGAAGGCAATAGCAATGCAAATACAAAGTGCAGTGAATAAAACAGAGATAGAGATAGAGTCAATGAAAGCACGGCAAACACAAAGATTTTATAGTGGTTCGGTGTATCCAACACCTACGTCCACTCCCAAGATTCACTTGGGTCCACACTATAATCTTCCTTGATTACAGCGAGTTGTTTTACAAGCTCACAACTCAAACTTGTTGTTTTCCCGGGATCACAACGAACCCAGCTGGTTTTCAAGGGCTCACCAGCACAAAAACCCTAACACAAGCTTTACCAAGCTTGTACCGAGGTAAGACTACCTCCACTAGTTCAATCCCCCAGATTGAACTAGACACAAAGAATAAATATGTTTTTCAGTTACAAAGCTCCTCAATGAGCAGATAACAAATAAGAATAAAGTTTAGAAAAGCCTGATTTGCAGTTGGTTGGCTTTGAGCTTTTCTTCTTTTCCTCTTTTCCTCAACTTTTGAAGTGTAGAATCGGGCCTCAGCTTGGATTCTTCACGGAATGTACGTTGGAGTTGATTTGAGCTTTTCCTTTCTTTGAGTGTTGAAAATCACTTGAGATGCTCTTGAATAGCTCTTGGATTTTCTTCTGAAGCTTCCTTGGATTGTTGAGCTTGAACACAGAAGGAGCTTCCTTTGATTTCACACTCTTTCTTTCACTCTATTTTGAATCACGGATTTTTTCAAATGAAGCTCTATTTTTCGATTTTTCTTTTCTTTTCTCTTGAAATGAATATCTCTCTTTGTATATTTGATTTGAAAACGGCTTCTCTATTTATAGATTCTGCAAAAATATAGCCGTTAGAAACAAAGAAAAATAGCCGTTAATCAAAAATCTTACCGTTGACGCTGAGTTGGCATTCGAAAAATTTTGCCCAGATTTGCTGGAGTCGACTCATGCTTTTCCCGAGTCGGCTCGAGGTCGTGATACAAAAATAGAAATGTTCAGAAAGTCAAAGGGTCGACTCATCAAAATAAAGTGTCGACTCCTGACAGTCGGGGGTCGACTCATGAAAAGTTGGGGTCGACTCGCGAAATGCTCAGAAAAACACACCTCTGGTGTCTGAGCGGAGTCGACTCGCACAGTCATGGAGTCGGCTCGACAGAATCGGGGGTCGACTCGAGAAATCGCATGGGTCGACTCGAGACAGATAATCAATTATGTACTCTGAGGGGAGTCGACTCTGAAACTCAAGAGTCGGCTCCCAACGTATCAAAAATCAGGAAGTTTTCTGATTGACTTTAAATTCGTTCCAGATTCATTTTAAATCATTGAATTGACTTGAATAAAATAAAATTGACATTAAGAATCAATTCAAGAAGTGTTCCAAAAACTCATTGATTGAGATATTAAGTATTGAATTTCTAATTGAAAGCTTAAACATTGAACATGAAGTTACTTTCAAATTGAATAAAGTCATACTTTAACATTCTCATTCATTGTTCTAAATAAATTCATTGCTCATGTAAATAAACTCATTACATCTTTTAATGTACTCATGGCTTTTGGTAATCATCAAAATCAATAAGATTAGGGCATATAATTTTTCAACAAACTCCCCAACACAGGCTATGTTTCGTCAAATATGGGTGGCTGCATAGTTGATAGGTATTGCTTGGTTTGAACAACTGTTGCAGGCTGCAGCAGGGCATGGCCGACCGTTATGGTGTTTGCCAGACGTGTCCCCCACGCCACCCTTTCGCTGTCCTATATGGATAGTGATGGGCAATAAAGTCAGGCACGTGGCCTCAAAGTATAGCCGCTGAGGCAGAAGATGAAATTTAAAGTTGAAGCTGGCTCTATCCCTCATGGAGTATTGATTATAGAGTATGTGCATGGCACTGTTCATGCCCTTGGATGAGCTTCAGAGAAGGCCATGGGTGAACATTTGCATGGCACTGTTCATGGCCAAGCACTATTAGTAACATCCTGAAAACCTTATAATTACTGATAATATTAACGACATTTTTTATTTAAAATGAAAGTCAGAGGTTTTTAGTGAAGTGTGGGCGTGTTGGCCTTTTGTTAAATGTAAAAAGGAGAAATTATGAAGTAAATGAGTATATTTTTGAGTGCTAGTGAGTTTGATTTGAGAAATTGAGAGATTTGAGTTTTAATAGGCTTAAATCACAAGAAAATTCAAGTTTAGTTTGAGTTTTGCCCTTAAGTGATGTTTTTAGTAATTAGAGTCGACTCTAATTGGAGTGGAGTCAACTCTGACACGGTTTTAAACTTCTGGCATGCTTTAGAGTTGACTCCTACAAAAGGGAAAGTTGACTCTAATGGAAAAATAGAAGGTTAGCATTTATGCCTCATATTAGAGCCAACTCTAATTTTCAGGAGCAGACTCTAATTTTTGCGGGAGCCGACTCTAAATCTATTGGAGCCGACTCTAAGATGGTAGATTTTTTGAGTTAAATCTTGATATTTTCATATTTATTTCGTTTTAAGTTTGATTTGAGTGTTTTTTGAACCGTTGGATTTCTAAAATTGAGCTCTTCAAGTTGGTGAGATCTTTTCTTAGAAATGTTGCATAAAAGTATCGATTTAAATAAAAATTATAATCTGAGCTCTAATCAATTAAAAAATGCTATATCAAGGGTAAAATGGAAAAAGGCTCCGATGTCAATTGCTAAATGTGCTAAGGGCAATTTGAAAAAGAAAATCTAATGGCAAAATATCATGATTATAAGTGAGCCATGTGTTTTTCAAAAAGTATGCATTAAGAGTGTTCAAGGGCAAAATGGGCATTTGGCATGCCTTAGCCCCTAAGTTATCAATGACTTGGTCCCCAAGTCTTTAGAGAAAAGGGAAATGTTGGTTCAACCAGAGAAAAGAAAGAAAGAAAGAAAGAGAGGAAGAGGAAGAAGAAGAAGGAGAAAGAAAGAGGAAGGGAAAGGGAGCTTGGGGTTTGTGTTTAACTCCAGATCAAGAGGGTTATTCCACGAGCCGAAATACCAGAGTTGAGTACTAGTTGAGGAGTAACCTGCTAAGGTGAGTCACTATAAGAAAATACTAAAATAGCGACGCAAATTTAGCGACACATTCTTGCGTCGCTAAATTGCGACCAAATTGCGATGCCTCCATGACAAAAAAAATTGCGACTCAATTAGCGATGCATTAGCGACTCAATAAACCAGATAATAAAAAAAATTAATTTTTTTAATTTAGCGACGCAAATAATGCGTCGCAATGTTTTCAAAAAAATTAATTATGTTAAATAGCGACGCAATAGCGACGCAATAAACCAGAAAAATATAAAAAATAATTTTTTATTTAGCGACACAAGTATTGCATCGCAATTATTTTAAATTAAATTAATTTTTATAAAATATAATTATGAAATAAAAATATTGCGACACAATTTAATGCGTCGCAATCTTTTTAAAAATTGATTATGTTAAATAGCGACGCAATAGCGACGCAATAAAATAAAAATTAATAAAAATAATTTTTATTTAGTGACGCAAGTATTGCGCCATAATATTTTTAAAAAATAAATTTGAAATTTGAAATTAAAAGTAATTATGAAATGAAAAATATTGCGATGCAATTAATTGCGTCGCAATATTTTTAAAAAATTAATTATGTTAAGTAGCAATGCATTAGCGACGCAATAAATTAAAAAATTAAAAAATTAATTTTTAATTTAGCGACACAAATAATGCGTCATAATGTTTTTTAAAAAATAAATTTTATAAAATAATTAAAATATAAAAAAATTAAAAATAAAACATTGCGATGCAATGAAATGGATCGCAATTATTTTAAAAAATTAATTTTGGTACATGCGTCGGATCAATTGTCGCCGATCGGGATCACGGCTTGGATCCATCGCAACCATCGGATCATCGCTGATCGGATCGATCGCGACAATACAAGATCGATCGTCGTCGATCGGGATCAGGGCCTGGATCGATCGCAACCATCGGATCGTCGCCGATCGAACCGATCGCAATGGTCCGAGATCGGTCATCGCTGATCGGGATCATGGCTTGGATCGATCACAACCATCGGATCATAGTCGATCGGATCGATCGCAAAGGTTCGAGATCGATCGTCGCCGATCGGGATCATGTCTTGGATCGATTGCAATCGTCGGATCGTTGCCGATCGGAGCAATCACAACGACCCGAGATCGATCGTTGTCGATCGGGATTAGGGCTTCGATCGATCGCAACCGTCGGATCGTCGCCAATCGAACCGATCACAACGGTCCGAGATTGATCGTCACAGATCGAGATCAAGGCTTGGATCTATCACAACCATCGGATCGTTGCCGATCGGGTTCACAGCTTGGATCGATCGCAACCGTCGGATCGTCGCCGATCGGACCGATCGCAATGGTCCAAGAATGGTCATCACCGATTGGGATCAGGGCTTGGATCGATCGCAACCATCGGATCGTCGCCGATCAAATCGATCGCAACGGTCGGAGATCGGTCATCGTCGATCAGGATCTAGGCTTGGATCGATCGCAACTGTCGAATCATCGTCGATCGGATCGATCACAACGGTCCGAGATCTATTATCACTGATCGGGATCATGGCTTGGATCGATCACAACCGTTGGATCGTTGCCGATCGGAGCGATCGCAATGGCCCGAGATTGATCGTCGTCGATCGGGATTAGGGCTTGGATCGAATGCAACCGTCAGATCGAATGACGATCGAATAGATAGCAATGGCACGAGATCGGTCGTCGCCGATCGGGATCAGTGCTTGGATCGATCGCAACCGTCGGATCGTTGCCGATCGGATCGATCGCAATGGTCCGAGATCGATCATCGCCGATCGGGATCATTGCTTGGATTGATTGCAATTGTCGGATTATTGCCGATCGGAGCGATCGCAATGGCCCAAGAACGATCATCGTTGATCGGGATTAGGGCTTGGATCGATCGCAACCGTTGGATCATCGGCGATCGAACCGATCGTAACGGTCCAAGATCGATCGTCGCCGATCAGGATCAAGGATTGGATCTATCGCAACCATCGGATCGTTGTCGATCGGGTTCACGGCTTGGATCGATCGCAACCGTCGGATCATCGCCGATCGGATCGATCGCAACGGTCTGAGATTGGTCGTCGCCGATCGGGATCAGGGCTTGGATTGATCGCAATCGTCGGATCGTTGCCGATCGGATCGATCGCGATGGTCCGAGATCGATCATCGCCAATCAAGATCACGGCTTGGATCGATCGCAGTCGTCGGATCGTCGCCGATCGAATCGATCGCAACAGTCGGAGATCGATCGTCGTCGATCGGGATCTAGGATTGGATCGATCGCAACCGTCGGATCGTCGCCGATCGGATCGATCGCAACGGTCCGAGATCGATCATCACTGATCGGGATCACGGCTTGGATCGATCGCAACCATCGGATCATTGCCAATCGGAGAGATCGCAATGGCCCGAGATTGATCATCGTCGATCGGGATCACGGCTTGTATCGATCGCAACCGTCGGATCGTCACCGATCGGATGGATCGCAATGGTCCGAGATCGATTGATGCCGATCGGGATCAGGGCTTGGATCGATCGCAACCGTCGGGTCATCGCCGATCCAATCGATCGCAATGGTCCGTGATCGATCGTCGCCGATCGGGATCAGGGCTTGGATCGATCCCAACCGTCGAATTGTCACCGATCGGATCGATTGCAATGGTCTGAGATCGATCATCGCCGATCGGGATCATATCTTGGATCTATCACAACCATCGGATCGTTGCCGATCAGATCGATCGCAATGGTCCGAGATCAATCATTGCTGATCGGGATCATAGCTTGGATCAATCGCAACCATCGGATCATCGCCGATTGGATCAATAGCGATGGCCCAAGATCGATCGTCGCCGATCGAGATCACGACTTGGATCGATCGCAACCGTCGGATCACGGTTGAGATCGATCGTCGCTGATCGAGATCAGGGCTTGGATCGATCGCAACCATCGGATCATCGCCGATCGGACCGATTGCAACGGCACGAGATCGGTCGTCGCTGATCGGGATTAGTGCTTGGATCGATCGCAATCATCGGATCATCGTTGATCGGACCATCGGATCGATCGCGACAGTTGGAGATCGATCATTGCCGATCGGGATCATGGCTTGGATCGATCGCAACTATCGAATCACGGTTGAGATCGGTCGTCGCCGATCGGGATCAGGGCTTGGATCAATCGCAACCGTCGGATCGTCGCCGATCGAACTGATCGCAATGGTCGGAGATCGGTCATCGCCGATCGGGATCATGGCTTGGATCGATCGCAACCGTCAGATCATAGTTGATCGGATCGATCACAACGGTCCGAGATCGATCATCGCCGATCGGGATCATGTCTTGGATCGATTGCAATCGTCGGATCATTGCCGATCAGAGCAATCGCAACGGCCCGAGATCGATCATCGTCGATCGGGATTAGGGCTTCGATCGATCGCAACCATCGGATCATCGCTGATTGAACCGATCACAACAGTCCGAGATCGATCATCGCAGATCGGGATCAAGGCTTGGATCTATCGCAACCATCGGATCGTTGCCGATCGGGTTCACGGCTTGGATCGATCGCAACCATCAGATCATCGCCGATCGGACCGATAGCAATGGTTTGAGATTGGTCGTCGCCGATTGGGATCAGGGCTTGGATCGATCGCAACCGTCGAATCATTGCCGATCGGATCGATCGTGACGGTCTGAGATCGATCATCGCCGATCAAGATCATGACTTGGATCGATCGCAACCATCGGATCGTCGCCGATCGAATCAATCGCAACGGTCGGAGATTAGTCATCGTCGATCGGGATCTAGGCTTGGATCGATCGCAACTGTCGGATCAATCGCAACGGTCCGAGATCGATCGTCACCGATCGGGATCACGGCTTGGATCGATCACAACCGTCGGATCGTTGCCGATTGAAGCGATCGCAACGGCCCGAGATTGATCGTTGTCGATCGGGATTAGGGCTTGGATCGAACGCAACCGTCAGATCGAACACCAATCAAATAGATAGCAATGGCACGAGATCGATCGTCGCCGATCGGGATCAGTGCTTGGATCGATCGCAATCGTCGGATCATCGCTGATCGGATCGATCGCAACAGTACGAGATCAATCGTCGCCGATCAGGATCATGGCTTGGATCGATTGCAATCGTCGGATTGTTGCCGATCAGAGCGATCACAACGGCCCGAGATCGATCGTCGTTGATCAGGATTAGGGCTTGGATCGATCGCAACCGTTGGATCATCAGCGATCGAATCGATCGTAACGGTCTAAGATCGATCGTCGCCGATCGGGATCAAGGATTGGATCTATCGCAACCATCGGATCATTGCCGATCGGGTTCATGGCTTGGATCGATCGGAACCATCGGATCATCGCCGATCGGACCGATCGCAACGGTCTGAGATTTGTCGTCACCGATCGGGATCAGGGCTTGGATTGATTGCAACCGTCGGATCGTTGCCGATCAGATCGATCGCGATGGTCCGAGATCGATCATCGCCGATCAAGATCATGGCTTAGATCGATCGCAACCGTCGGATCGATGCCGATCGAATCGATCGCAATAGTCGGAGATCGGTCATCGTCGATCGGGATCTAGGCTTGGAACGATTGCAACCATCGGATCGTCGCCGATCAGATCGATCGCAATGGTCCGAGATCGATCATCACCGATCGGGATCATGGCTTGGATCGATCGCAATCGTCGGATCGTTGCCGATCGGAGCGATTGCAACGGCCCGAGATTGATCGTTGTTGATCAGGATCACGGCTTGGATCGATCGCAACCGTCGGATCTTCGCCGATCGGATCGATCGCAATGGTCCGAGATCGATGATGCCGATCGGGATCAGGTCTTGGATCGATCGCAACCGTCGGGTCATCGCCGATCCGATCGATCGCAACGGTCCGCGATCGATCATCGCCGATCGGGATCAGGGCTTGGATCGATCACAACCGTCAAATTGTCACCGATCGGATCGATCGCAATGGTCTGAGATTGATCATCGCCGATCGAGATCATGTCTTGGATCTATTGCAACCATCGGATCGTTGCCGATCAGATCGATCGCAATGGTCTGAGATCAATCATTGCTGATTGGGATCACAGCTTGGATCAATCGCAACCATCAGATCGTTGCCGATTGGATCGATAGTGACGGTCCAAGATCGATCATCGTCGATCGGGATCACGACTTGGATCGATCGCAACCATCGAATCACGGTTGAGATCGATCGTCACCGATCGAGATCAAGGCTTGGATCGATTGCAACCATCGGATCATTGCCGATCGAACCGATCGCAATGGCACGAGATCGGTCGTCGCTGATCGGGATTAGTGCTTGGATTGATCGCAACCATCGGATCGTCGTTGATCAGACCATCGGATCGATCGTGACGGTCGGAGATCGATCATTGCCGATCGGGATCATGGCTTGGATCGATCGCAACTGTCAAATCACGGTTGAGATCGGTCATCGCCAATCGGGATCAGGGCTTGGATCGATCGCAATCGTCGGATCATTGCCGATCGGATCGATTGCAACAGCATAAGATCGGTCGTTGCCGATCGGGATCAGTGCTTGGATCTATCGCAACCATCGAATCATCGCCGATCGGACCGTCGGATCGATCGCGACGGTCAGAATCGATCATCGCCGGTCGGGATCAGGGCTTGAATCGATCACAATGATTTTAAGAAAAAATAATTATTATCAAATATAATTATCAAATAAAAATATTATGATGCAAATCAGTGCATCATAAATATTTTTTAAATAATATATTATGTTAAATAGTAACGCATTAGCAACGCAATAAACCAGAAAATTAAAAATATTAAATTTTAATTTTGCGATGCATATTTTGCGTCGCAATATTTTTTTTAAAAATATTATAAAATAATTTAAAATAAAATATTGCGATGCAACTATATGCGTCGCAATGATTTTAAGAAAAAGTAATTTTATCAAATATAATTATCAAATAGAAATATTGCGATGCAAATCTATGCGTCGCAAATATTTTTTTTAAAAAATTAAATTATGTTAGATAGCGATGCATTAGCGATGCAATAAACCAAAAAATATAAAAAGTAAATTTTAATTTCACGACGCATGATTTACATCGTAATATTTTTTTAAAAAATAAATGTTATAAAAAATTGAAAATAAAACATTGCGACGCAACCATATGTGTCACAATTATTTTAAAGAAAAATATTTTTTTATCAAATATAATTATGAAATAAAAATATTGCGATGCAAATCATTGCATCGCAAAGTTTTAAAAAAATTAAATTACGTTATATAACGACACATTAATGATGCAATAAACTAGAAAATTACAAAATAATTATTAACTTTGCGACGCATCTATTGCATTGTAAAGTTTTGTAAAAAAAATAAATGTTATACAAAATTAAAAATAAAACATTGCAATGCAACCATATGCATAGCAATTATTTTAGAAAAAAATAATTTTTATCAAATATAATTATCAAATAAAAAAATTGCGACGCAATAGCAACGCATTTTCCCTGAAAATAAAAAAAAATTTCCATCGGTCATTGCCGCCAAATTAGCGACTCATTAGCAATGCAATTATTTGCGTCACTAAGTTTCTTAGAAAATAATAAAAAAATATAAATTAGCGACAGATTAGCTATGCATAATTGCGTCGCTAATTTATAATAAATTTTAAAAAAATAGCGAGGGTTTAGTGATGCAAAATTGCATCGCTAAACCCTAGTATATATTCTGAGTCGCGCCTGGCCCCCCTCGGCCTCTTCTTCTTCCTCTTCTAACCCTAATCCACGCCATCCCTGTCCACCGCCTCCTCCCACCCTCTCCCCCGGCGTTAGGAGCCACCGGCGGCTGCCCGTCCTCCCCCCAGCGAGGTAAGCCCCCCTCCCCCACTCCCCTTCCCCACCCCCCAGCCCTCCCATTTTCGTGAGGCCACGGCCACGGTGGTGGCCTTGCCCGTCATCTCAGGCAACAGCCGGCCGTGGCCGGCGGTGGCCTGGCCATGGTGGCCAGGCCACCGTTTAAGAAAAAAAAAATTTGGGTGGGGTTTTTCCCCACCCCTGAGGCGCTGGCCTGAGGCGGCGGTCGTGGCCGTCATCTCAGGCGACAGCCGTGGCCATCGCCAGAGACGATGGCCACGACCGCTGCCGTGGTCGGCGGTGGCCTGGCCAAGGTGGCCAGGCCACCGGTTAAAAAAAAAAATTTGGGGTGGGGTTTTTCCCCCACCCCTGAGGCACTGGCCTGAGGCGGCGGCCGTGGTCATCGTCTCAGGCGACGGCCGCGACCGTCACCGAAGACGACGGCCACGGTCGTTGCCGTGGCTAGGCCACCGGTTTTAAAAAAAAATTGGCGTGGGGTTTTTCCCACACCCCTGAGGCGCTGGCCTTAGGCGGCCGTGCCCGTCATCTCAAGTGACGGCCGCGGCCGTTGCCGGAGACGACGGCCACGGCCGCTGCCGTGGCCATGGTGGCCAGGCCACCGGTTTAAAAAAATAATTGGGGTGGCATTTTTCCCCCACCCCTGAGGCGCTGGCATGACGCGGCGGTCGTGGTCGTCGGCTCCGGTGATGGCCGCGGCCATCACCGGAGATGATGGCCATGGCTGGCGGTGGCCTGGCCACGGTGGCCAGGCCACCGGTTTTAAAAAAAAAATTTGGGGTGGGGTTTTTCCCCCACCCCTGAGGCGCTGGCCTGAGGCGGCGGCCATGGCCGTCGTCTTAGGCCACGGCCGCTGCCGTCACCAGAGACAACGGCCACGGCCGCTGCCGTGGCCGGCGGTGGCCTGGCCACGGTGGCCAGGCCACCGATTTAAAAAATATATATATATATATTAGGGTGGGGTTTCTCCCCCACCCTGAGGCACCGGCGATGGTCTGTTAAAAAACATTATTGGGGTGGGGTTTTTCCCCAACCCCTAAGGCACCGGCCATGGTGATGGCCGTGGTCGGCGATGGCCAGGCCACTGTTTAAAAAAAAATTGAAAATGTTGTGGGTTTTTCCCCACCCCTGAGGCACCGGCCACGTTGGCGGCCATGGCCGGCGGTGGCCTGGCCACGGTGGCTAGGCCACCGTTTAAAAAAAAAAATAGTAATTACATAATAATGGTTTTGCATTCATGTTTTAAACCATTAGATGTAGAATTTGAATTAAAATGTTCAGCTTATGCATCAAGTTAGAAAAATTAATGTTATTAATTTAAACAATCAATTTTTTGATCACTTAATGCGGTTAAAAGTATCTAAATCTTATAATTGTTTTATGTATAAATGTTTAGAAATAGTAACATCATATTCAATGATTTAGATTATTAATGATCATCATTATTTAATTAAAAAAATATTATTATGTTTATGTTTCATATCCAATAATATGTTTTAGACTACTATTGTCACTCTTAGTTAAGGGTTAAAAAAGACCTAACTCTATTATTAGGGTTTCTTTAAAGCTGTTTATGCAATAATATATGTGCATTTGTAGTTATTTACAATTGTTATGACTTGATTATTTATATTCTGCTTCAAATTGAATGATCCATTAAATTATGTAATGCTAGAATGAAAGTCTTGTTGTAGTTTTATTTTATTTTCAGCAACAATTTAGCAGGTTCAATTATGTTAAGTAGAGACTTTACAAATATTTATATTGGACATAATAATCTTAAGAAGTCAGTTATATATATAGAACACTATTCCTATATATGTATAATTGAAAAAAATTTATGAATAACAAGCATAAGTTTGATTGTCTTTCGATTTCCATATTATTAATCACAGCACTATAACCTTTAGACCCGTTTGAGAATTTGTAAGACTTAGTCTTGCAAATTCTCAAATTGTCCTGGTGGACAGTTTGGAATATTTTTTGCGATATGTTAGTCTGCTATTAATCATCGTTGGTTGAGATTGCGGTTTGTATTTGCTCATGCATTCTCCTAGTGTGTCATATATGCCACACATTTAGGAGAACATACGGAAAATGCTGCTAAAATTTCAACGTAAACCATCGATGATAGTTAATAGCAGAATAACATATCACAAAAAATATTCTTGAATGGGATAGGGCCTCACCTTTTAGACATGGAGTGATGGTGGAATTAATTTAGGATACTTGATTGCTTGTGAAGTCCGATGATTGAACGGACCGCATTGCGGCCTGACCCAAACCCAATGCCTAGCATTATGCCTGGCATGAACCTGTGCCTCGGTCCTTGCTAGCACGTGGCAAGGATCGTAGCCATGGCCTGGCCTTGCAGGGTAGGGACCTTAGTTATGTAAAAGAAAATTGGTTTAGTTATAAATGATTTAAGTAGTTATTATTTACCTTAGTTGAGTAAAAGAAATAATTTAGTTATATATGTACTAATGCTAATATAGTTTTATATTGTGGTTTCCTTTAATGGTATACCAGAAACTATATAAGTCGGTCAAAAATGAGCAGGGCTCGCTCATGGATGTATGCAAGGATAAAAGATGGCTTGCTTAATCCAGATTTTCTGAATGGATTGGAAGAATTTATCACATTTGCATGTAGCCAACCTGAATAGATGGATGGGCCTAGGATTAGGTGCCCATGCAACTTCCACAGGTGTCAGAATAAAGCCTACAGAGATGTTGAAACTGTTAAGGTGCATTTGTGTAAAAAGGGGTTTATTCCTGATTACGATGTTTGGTACTGTCTTGGTGAATCGAAAGAAATTCTGGTAGCTGTTACAAGCCAACAAGTGTCAATTCCCGAAGATGAACCATTTATGAATTTAAACACATATGAAGAAAT
Organism: Calamus simplicifolius; assembly: GCA_900491605.1. Classification (NCBI taxonomy): domain Eukaryota; kingdom Viridiplantae; phylum Streptophyta; class Magnoliopsida; order Arecales; family Arecaceae; genus Calamus; species Calamus simplicifolius. Next base: position 98,229 of record UESW01001593.1, on the reverse strand, counting down.
GGTGATGAATGCATCGGATAATGAATTCAATCAGAATATATTTATGGAAGAACCAAATCGAGATGCACAGCAATTTTATGATATGTTGCGTGCTGCAAATCAAGAATTGTATCCTGGTTGTGAGGGTCATTCCCAGTTGTCTATGGCTGCTCGGTTGTTGAATATTAAGGCAGAACATCGATTATCAGAAAAGGCATTTAATTATGTAGCTGGGTTAATCAAGGAAATTTTGCCAAATGATAATGTTGTAGTAGACAGTTTTTACTCAACGAAGAAGTTGTTGCGTGGGCTTGGGCTCCCGGTTAATAAGATCGATTGTTGCTTGAACAATTGTATGATATATTGGGGTGAAGACTCAGAGCTGAGATGGTGTAAGATTTGTTGGCAATCGAGGTACAAAAACGGCGAAGGGGGAGCTAGTACAAGTAGGAGAAAAAGTATTCCTTACAAGAGGATGCATTACTTTCCTCTTACTCCACGCCTGCAGAGATTATACAGATCTGAGGCTACTATTGCTGATATGAGATGGCATACCGAATATGAATCCAAAGAGGATGAAATGCGGCATCCATCAGATTCAAAAGCTTGGAAGCATTTCAATGAAAATCATCCTAATTTCGCTGAAGATATAAGGAATGTGAGATTAGGTCTTTGTACCGATGGCTTCCAACCATTCGGTCAAGCGGGGCAACAGTATTCATGTTGGCCTATGATACTGACTGTATATAACTTCTTCCATGGAAGTGCATGAAAGATACTGCAGTGTTTTTGATAGTTTTGGTTCTAGGACCATCAAATCCAGAGGAAAAGATTGATGTCTTTCTGCAACCGTTGGTGGCCGAATTAAAATGTTGTGGGAAACAGGAGTCGTAGCCTACGACATTTTTATGAAACAGAATTTCATCATGAGAGCTGCTTTGATGTGGACAATAAGTGACTTTCCGACATATGCAATGTTGTCTGATTGGAGCACTGCTGGACGTTTGGCATGCCCTCATTGCATGTATGATTTGGATGCATTTATATTGCAGAAGAGTGGTAAGCAGTCATGGTTTGATAATCATAGGAAGTTCTTGCCCCCAAATCATCCTTACAGGCGTAACTTGATCGCCTTCCAGAATAACAAAGCAGTCACAAAATTCGCCGAATCGGTTAGGTCCGGCACAGATATATTTGATTCTATAGAGCATTTGGGGTTGAGGTATGCTTGGGAACCGGATGCAGATAGAATAAATGGCCGTATATGTAAATAACATAACTGGAAGAAGCGGAGTATATTTTGGGATTTGCCTTATTGGAGCACAAATCTCATCCGGCACAACTTGGATGTTATGCATATCGAGAAAAATTTCTTTGATAACATATTTAACAGGTGCTAAACATCCCGGGAAAAACCAAAGACACTGCAAAGTCAAGAGAAGAACTTAATCAGTATTGCAGAAGAGGTGATTTGAGGCAGAGTGTCAACGGGACCTATCCTAAAGCCTGTTACACTCTTGACAGAAATTCACGAGAAGTTTTATGTAACTGGCTTAGAGGGTTAAAATTTCCAGATGGTTATGCCTCAAATATCGGTAGGTGTGTGGACATGCATAAGCTCAAGTTGTTTGGCATGAAGAGTCACGACTGCCATGTTTTCATGCAACGGTTATTGCCTATAGCTTTTCATGAGTTGCTTCCGCAACATGTCTGGAAGGCATTGACGGAGCTCAGCTTGTTCTTCAAGGAGTTATCTGCCGCAGTCATTACTTCTGCATCCATGGCAAGGCTTGAGGAGAAAATTCTAATTATTTTATGCAAGCTGGAGCAAATATTTCCTCCCATTTTTTTTGACTCAATGGAGCATTTATCGGTTCACTTGCCATACGAAGCGAGCATAGCTGGTCCCGTGCAGTATCGCTGGATGTATCCTTTCGAGATAAATATATACATCATTAAGATTGTTGACATTTCAAATATTATTTCATTGCGAGAAAATTGGTTAATTTTTTGTCTCAACTTTACATATAGGTACCTTAAAAGTTAAAAAATAATGTGCATAATAAGGCAAGGGTTGAAGGTTCTATATGCAATGCACATTTGGTCGAAGAAGTTTCAGCTTTTGCCTCGCATACTTTGAGGGTCACATCCACACAAGGAGCCAAAATCTTGATCGTAATGATGACGTATGTGTGGACGAAGGAGAACCTAATGACAATAGAATATCAATTTTTAAAGGTATCGGCCATTCATTTGGGGGGCAGAAGTCATGAAATCTTAGCGATATGGAGTATAATGCAGCACATTATTACATCCTAATGAACTGTAGAGAAGTCGATCCATATATTGAGTAAGTGTATACTTTAATGCTTAATTGAAACTTCTAATTTAAATTACAATATACCACAATATTTAATTGCTAACATAAGTTTTAATCCTTATCATCTCATAAGGATGTATTGTGATAGACAACGACAGATGAATCCCGACATCAGTCAAGTTGCAATTGGGCAGAAGTTAGAAACAGAGTTCGCTTACTGGTTTTATGAATTTATTAGTAGTATCACTCAATCAATTTCAATAATTGCTTTTATTTTTCAAATTGGTTGTGAATAGCTTATTAATTTATAGGTAAATGGTCCATGGTCCACAACCGACAATTTTCATTAAATGTCTATTGCAATGGCCATTGAAGACCGTAACAACCTCTACTGGCTATTTTGTTAATGGGTACAAATTTCCGATTGAATAATTAGTAGCTTCAAGAGGCATGCAGAACTGGGGCATGTGTGTTAAAGGAGAAAGTGTTGGAGCAAATATGCCGGATTATTATGGAAAGTTACTAGAGGTGGTTGAAGTTGAATATCCCGGTTGGCCTATGAAACGAACTGTATTGTTTCGTTGCGATTGGTTCGATCCGACAGTTCCTATGGGCAAAAGGGTTCATAACGACTACAATTTGGTTGAAGTGAACCATCGATGAAGATTGCAGAAATATGAACCATTCATCCTTGCATCCCAAGCTCAGCAAGTGTTTTACTGCGGATATCCAAGTTCACGCAATGACAAGCGAGATTGGTGGGCTGTTTCTAAAATTGTCCCACATTCGACAATCGTATTAAAGGAGAGTTCATCAAGTCAATCAGCCGAGTGCCCTGCATTTCAAGAGGATGAGATGAAAATGCATGCAATTGAGAACGACACAAGGGCTCCTGAAACATTACTTAGAGATCCAAATGGTGATATCCAAGAAATTATGGATGCAAATGTTCGGTTTCCTTCCGATGATAATGAAACTAAATCGCAGTCCGATACGACATCAGATGTTGAACCAACATTTCACAAAACAAATAACTCTGATTAAACATAGAGGTTTTTTTAAATTCAACTTTATTTTATAAGTGTTAAATTTTTACATAGTCAATCATTAATCGTAATTTAATTACATGAATCTTTAGTATTTTCAGTATGACGGGCAGAGGTAGATCTACCGACGACATACGGAGTGAGCAGGGATGTAGCCCTGCTGCATCAGATCACATGAGCTTTGGAGATGGAGAGTTCGGATCTCCATACATCGCACAACCTTCGATCTATCCACCAGTCGACGGTGATCCTGCATTGGTATTACCATCCAACTGATCGGCACATACCTCCGAGAGTTCTTCCACCATCGACCGTACCGTACTTCGACTGGATGCTCAGGAGCTGTAAGTATATACTAATTAAAAATATATTTATGTTTTTAAGTCAATTACTTATAAACATACATTTTTTAACAGATTTATTGAGCAGCATCATGTATCAAGCCACATTAGCTCTGTATTTCAGAGGCGTGCAGATCTCAGTGGCTATGATTGGTGCCACGTATCTGCAGCCACGAGGGAGTTTTATTTTTCTGAGTTTCAGGTAAACTTATTAAATACAATTTATCACTGATATAAAATTTCTTAATCTTAATAAATTTGAAACTAACTATTTATTTTAATGCAAAAAAAGTTTACGTGGGACCCTTCCAGCCATGATGCCATTAGGGCAGTATGGGAGGCTCTTACGGGATACCGATACTCCGACATGCTTCATCATTAGAGGTCATCGGGTCATCATCCTGCGCATGTCCCAGAGGGTATTTGGCACAAGTGGCAACATGCCTGGTAGTCCGATGGCTGGCGCAGGAGGTCTGCATCAGCCAGCACGAACCGCCAATCCGAGAGGGGCGGTCCTGGCATGGGTCTCTCCTGCCACACTTCGGGCTCCATTTTTATTCAGGAGCACAGACGCCGTATGGTAAGAAAACATAAATAATTAATTACTAATTTAGTTATTAACAAATATTTACATTAATATCAATTTTTTTATTGTTAGAGTCTGAGCAGGAGGGTGGAGATCCTGGTGAGTTTCGTTTATTCAGGGCGACACACACCAGGAGGGACGGTTCCTGGGTCGATACGCGATCACGGGAGGTTGCGGTAAAAAATTTGCTTTATGTAGTATCTGTTTAATTTCTAAAATTTTATTTAGAGAAATTTATTGATTCATTTATTGTTGATTTTATAATTCAAAGACATGAGTCGAGGAGCTTCGCTCCCAGGCATCACAGTCGACTCCACTGATGGAGAGACACCCATCGAACTCTCAGCAGAGGAGAGTCGACGTGTGTTTTTGGAGGATGTTGGTGCCCAACCGCAAAACCGCAGGGTCTATGGTCTGGGCACTAGAGCTTCTACATATTTTCACCATCAGGCATCCAGCTCGCGATATTCTGGTGATATTCTTGCCGAGCGTTTAGACGACATCAGAGATCTATTACGGAGGAGGTTCAGCACAACGTTCGTTAGGAGGTTCGGCAGGAGTTGAGTACGAGTTTGAGCAGCATATGCGAGGCCATCAGCAGGAGCTTGCAGACGTGCGAGATCAGATGCATCAGTTGCAGGATATGGTTAGCCGTATGTCGCAGGGATTCTTGATGTATTTTTTTTACTTTTTATATTGTATACATGAAAACTTCAAAATTTTAATATATTAATTATTTTTGGAAATTGAATGATTATTGTTTGGATCAATATGAGTGAAGAATGTTTCGATCAATATTTAAATGTAAAAAAATTGTATTAACCATTTTAATTTTTAATATTTAATTTTTTAAAAAAAATTAATTAGCGACGCATTAGTGACTGAAATTGCATCGCTAATATTTTTAAAATATTATTATTAAATATTGCGATGCAATGACTGGTGTCGCAATATTTTTAAAAAAATTTAATTAGCGATGCATTAGCGACTAAAATTGCATCGCTAATATATCTAAAATATATTATTATTAAATATTGCGATGCAACTAAATGCATCGCAATATTTAATAATTATAATTTAGAAATATTAGCAATGCAATTTAAGTCGCTAATGCATCGCTAATTAAATTTTTTTAAAAATTAATTAATTAATTATTGACTCAATTGCAACAAATTTTTCATTGCAAATATTTTTAAAAATTATTTTTAAAATTAGCGACGCATGTATGTTGCATCGCAATATTGTGATGCATTTAATTGTGTTGCAATATATATGTATGTTACGTTGCAATATTACGATGCATTTAATTGCGTAATATATTGTGACGCATTTAATTGCGTCGCAGAGAGTCGCTGTTAAGCGATGCAATTGCGATAAATTAAAATTGCGATGACATTCGTAGCGATGCCGCAATTGCGTCGCTATATTTAAATTTTCTTGTAGTGAGTAGGTTTCACATCTAGCAATGAGAAGTTAATTTGAGCTAATACAATGAGATTAATACCTAGTTGTGGTATGTATGTTTAGTAGAGTATTATATATGTTTTAAATCTGAGAAATGAGAGCCTAGTATATGATATTTTGAGCATGAGTCTTAAGCATAAAGAAACGAGCATGAGTCCTAAGCATAAAGAAATAAGCATGAGTTTTGAGCATGAGTTTTAAGCATAAAAAAATAAGCATGAGTTTTGATGAGGGGATTATTGATGTATACATGGCATATTTGCATGATAGAGCCTTAATATGATGTATGTATCATACTGAGCATTAGGCAGCTATGGGGCTAATCATCATTTAGACTGTACTTAGGATAAGCATTGCACACTACTATTGAGCCGGCACCTCCTTGCGAATCGATCGTACGATGAACCCTGAAATCAGGGGTGAGTGCTCGCTTGACAAAGCCAGTGGGCAGGTTGTAAGTAGCCTGTGAGGGTATGAATCATAGCTTAGTGGAGCTGATTACTATATATATAGCCCATGGGGTAGAGAGAAAACCCGAGGTTCCAGGGTTAAGGAACAAAGCACTTTGCCAGGTGAACCACATGGGTAAGGGGTGCTATTTGTGCGGGATCTTATTGCTAGTCATGCATCGATGAGAGTACACCCATAGGAGAGCGACTGTAGGATGGTACCTCAGAGGCATTACACACAGCCCAGTATCATGAGATTTAAAAGTATATATTATGATTTAGAAAGGGCAGTGGGCCAAGTAGTTATCCCAAGAGGGAGAGTTTACATGAGATACTAGTGGGCAAGTAGATCCCAATGGAAATCTAGGAATTTAATAAAGAAAGTCTGGGCTATAGGTAAAGAATGCATATCTTCATATTGTAATGCATGGGCTTTTATATTAATGAGTTATCTTTCAGTGGAAATTTATTGTAAAGTATTTCAAAATTGGTATATTATTTGAAGAATAAGCTACATTTTACTTTATCTGATATCATGTTAAAAGTATACCTTGAGTTTATAAGTTATATTGTATTAGCGTATGGTTGAAAATGTGAGATTTTTGGTTCTCTATTTCTTCATGGTTAGATAGTTATCCAGTCACTGGGACTTAGGTCTCACCCCTCTATGATTGATATTTACTTTCAGATCAGTGTTTATTTCTGCCAGGATCAAAGGATAAGCGAGACCGAATCTTACTAGTGATGCTTGCTTGGATGCAAGGGTGTATAGATGATAGCCATATATATTGAGTTAGTGTGGGATGATATTTGTATATTTGCATATGTGTATGTGTATAATGAGTATGGTAATGTATCAGACTTTTTGGACATGAATACGAGATTTATGTTTTGGAGAATTATGAGCATGATGTATGTACTTATGATTTTGATATCGATTGTGAATGTGATCTTGTAAACTGCCTGAGGAATGTCATAAAAAATATTATCTGAAGGTTGATGCATAGTGTTGATTGAGTGATGTGCATATATTATTGAGCTGATAATAAAAAGTGTTTAACAGGATGTGTTTTTGAGTGTCTGCCACTTATGATAATTTATTGGGGTTCTCTAACTCTTTATGGAGAGCTACATAAAGACTAGTAAAACTCTATCCAATTACCACAGTGTGCTGTGTGCTGTCGGTGGCCCTAGAGAGAAGGGGGAGTTGACAAGTTTTGGTATCAGAGCCCTAGGTTATTAGGTCCTAGGGGAATAAGTATGAGTATGAGTCTAGGATGATTGAATGATTATGACTATAGCTATTGAATGATGAAACTGATGTAATGAATAATGTCTTGTAGGACGATTACTACAAAGGCATCTAGAGAGACAGAGCAATCCTTAGGCAGGGATAGAAGCAGAGGTCAAAGTAGACCCAGAAGGTCAATTATAAGAAGTCAAACTGGTAGAATGGCTTCTAGTGATTCTACCGAACCAGTATCTAATGAGGCTAGAGTGAGGGCATCTTCAGAGCAGATGCCAGAGTCTTCTTCACAGTCTGCTACCCCTGTGCTAGTGGACCCATCTGGAGTACAAACTCAGGGACCAAGTATGCCAGAGTTGGTAGGCATGATTACTCAGGCTGTGGTAGCAGCTGTGGGTGCTAGTTCCAGCCTTCCAACTAAAAATTTGGAGGTTGTGAGGAATGTGAAAAGAGCTAGGAAGTTGGGGGCTCTGGAGTTCCAGGGAACTACTGATCCTATTTAGGCCTGGTCATGGCTGCAAAGGATCAGAGGGTATTTGATGTGATGGGATGCTCTGAGGAGCAGAGGTTGGGTATTGCCACCTTTTTACTGGAGGGTAGAGCCCAGAGTTGGTGGAGATCTATTCATAGCAGGCAGCTTCAAGGAGTGGAGTTGTCATGGAAGATTTTAGAAGAGAATTTCATCAGCAATATTATTCTAAGATTTTTAGGGATCAAAAGAGGAGGAATTTCCTTAGTCTGACCTAGGGGAGGATGTCTGTGGCAGATTATGAAGCCACTTTTGTTGAGTTATCTCAGTTTGCTAGGGCCTTGGTGGCTGATGAGAGGGAGCAGTGTCGACTATTCTAGGATGGATTGAATCTTCCTATTAAAGCCAAGATCCGTATGCAGACCTATAATAGTTATTCTGAGTTAGTGCAGGGAGCATTCAAAGCTGAGGAGATTGAAAAAGAATATATGAGTAGGAGGCAGGATAGAATGAAAAGAAGTGCTCCTAGTTATCCTTCTGCTCCGGGAGGGACTCAGCCATTTAAGAAACCCCAGAGGGCTGGACAGTTTTATTCTTGTTTTAGAGCCCTTGGTGATGTGGGCAGAGGATCGGTATCTATGTCAGCATCTAGCCCAGTCTAAAGAAAGCCTTATGGGGTGTGCCTCAGGTTGCCACCAGCAGGGTGTCTAGTGATGTAGGGGAGTGGGGTCGTCCTTCAAGTGAAGGGAGAAATATACCTCTATGTAATGTGTGTGGAAGACTTCATTTGGGAGAGTGTAAGAGGGGCAATAAAGGATGTTATATTTGTGGTGATTTAGGTCACCTGAAGAGAGATTGCCCTAGGAGAGGGCAGCAGGCCGATGGGTTTCCCCATGGGCCAGTAGTGCCAAGGGGACAGCCTGGTAGGAGGGGTGACAGTGGAGTTCGACTTCAGCCAGTCAGGTGGGGCCTAATGTTAATCAGCCAGGAGGGTTATCCAAGGTTTCAAGGGCTGAGGTAGAGTATTTTCCATGACCAGGCAGGAGGCCCAGATTGATCCTGATGTTGTGACAGGTATGCTACCCATCGATAATCATGATGATTATATTTTAATTGATTCTGGATCTATGCATTCATTTATCTCATGTGAGTTTGCTAAGCATCTAGATAAAGATGTGGGCCAGTTGGGTAGCCAGTTGGTAGTATATATGCCTATATGGAGGCCTTTTATATCAGACCAAGTGTATAGAGGCTGTGATATTTCTGTGGAAGGTCAGAAATTAGTAGTAGATTTGATTCCTTTGAGATTGAAAGAGTTTGATGCCATTTTGGGGATGGATTGGCTATATGTGCATAGAGCTAGAGTAGTTTGCTTGATGAAGGAGGTGATGTTACAAACTCCTGATGATAGAGAGGTCTGTTTCGTTGGTGATAGGAAGGAGTGATTTCGGCTCTATTGGCCAATAGAATGCTAGCAAAGAGATGTGAAGCCTATTTAGCTTGTGCAGTGAGCCTAGAGGGCAATGGTTTAGAGCTGGCAGATATCCCTGTGGTAAGAAAATTTTTAGATGTATTTCCTAAGGAGCTGCCAGGGTTACCTCCTGACAGAGGGTTTGATTTCAGTATAGATCGATCTAGTTCCAGATACCAGACCAATAGCCAGGGCACCTTATAGAATGGCTCCAACTGAATTGAAAGAATTGAAAAGCCAGTTATAGGAATTATTGGATAAAGGGTTTATTAGACCCAGTATATCGCCATGGGGTGCACAGTGTTGTTTGTGAAGAAAAAGGATGGTACCTTGAGGTTATGTATAGACTATAGACAGTTGAACAAGGTGACCATTAGAAACAATTATCCATTGCCAAGGACTGATGATTTGTTTGATCAGCTGCAGGGGGCAGCAGTTTTTTCAAAGATTGATCTAAGATTTGGGTATCATTAATTGAGAATAAAGAGTGAGGATATATCTAAAACTGCTTTCAGGACCATATATGGTCATTATGAGTTCTTGGTGATGCCATTTGGCTTGACAAATGCTCCAACTGCTTTTATGGGTCTGATGAATCAAGTATTTCAAGAGTATCTAGATAAATTTGTGATAGTATTCATTGATGATATCTTGATTTATTCTAGAAGTAGTGAAGAGCATGAGCAGCATCTGAGGACAGTTTTGTAGATATTAAAAGAAAAGCAATTATATGCAAAGTTTAGTAAAAGTGAATTATGGCTGGATGAGGTAAAGTTCTTTGGACATGTAGTTTCAGCCAAAGGTATTATGGTAGACCCTCAAATATAGTGAATTGGGTATCACCTACTAATCAGACTGAGGTGAGGAGTTTCTTGGGGCTAGTAGGATATTATAGAAGATTTATAGAAAATTTCTCGATTTTGGCTTCTCCTATGACTAAGCTGCTTAGAAAGAATATCAAGTTTGATTGGTCTAATAAATGCCAGAAGAGTATGAATGAATTGAAAAAGAAATTAATCTCAGCCCCAATTCTAATACTCCCTGATAGTGCCAGTGATTATGTGGTCTATAGTGATGCCTCATTGAAGGGTTTAGGGTGTATTTTAATACAGAATGGAAAAGTGGTGGCTTATATATCTAGACAGTTGAGATCCCATAAAAAGAATTACCCACCCATGATTTGGAGCTAGCTGCTATTATATTTGCATTGAAGGTTTGGAGGCACTACTTGTATGGAAGAAGGTGCCAGATATTTACTGACCATAAGAGCTTGAAATATATTCTGACCCAGAATGAATTGAATTTAAGGTAGAGAAGATGGATTGAATTGATTAAAGACTATGATTGCACTATTGAGCATTATCCCGGAAAGCTAATGTTGTGGCTGATGCCTTGAGTCGAAAGTCTATGGCCACATTAGCTTCTATTATAACAGTACAGCTACCCTTGATGATTGAGTTAAGGATGTTAGATGCAAAGCTAGCTGTAGAAGAATCAGGAGCCTTGCTGGCTACTTTCAGAGTGAGACTCCAGATGCTAGAGAAAATAAGAGAACTCAGCTGCTAGATTTACAGTTGCTTAAAGCTAGAGATTTAATTTAGAGTGGTCTCAGAGTTTTCTGTTAGAGGTGATGGGGTGTTATTATTCAAGGGTTGAGTTTGTGTGTCAGCTGTAGAATCAGTGAAAGATCAGATTTTAAAGGAAGCACATAGCTCAGCTTATTCAATGCATCCAGGTAGTACTAAGATGTATAGAATTATCAAACAGAATTACTGATGGATTGGAATGAAATAGGAGATAGCTGAGTATGTATCTAAGAGTTTGGTGTGTCAGATTAAGGCTGAACATCAGTGTCCTACTGGCAAGCTTCAGCCTCTGTTTGTGCCAGAGTGAAAATGGGAGAATATAACTATGGATTTTGTCATAGGACTCTCAAAGACAAGGGGCAATGATGCTATATGGGTGATAGTTGATAGATTGACTAAGTCTGCTCATTTTCTGCCTATTAAGATTGCTTTACCTTGGATAGATTATCAGAATTATATGTGCATGAAATTGTGAGTAGGCATGGTGTGCTAGTATCTATAGTATCAGATAGAGATCCAAGGTTTACATCTCAATTTTGGAAAGAATTATAGAAAGCTTTGGGGACTAAATTGAGGTTCAATACAACATTTCATCCCCAAACTGATGGTTAGTCAGAGAGAACCATCCAAACACTGGAGGATATGCTGAGAGCTTGTGTCATGGAATTTTCTGGTAGCTGGGATGATCATCTGCCTTTAGTAGAGTTTGCTTACAATAACAACTACATTCTAGCATTGATATGGCACCATATGAAGCCTTGTATGGGAGAAAATGTAGAACTCCAGTGTATTGGGATGAGGAGGGAGAGAGAAGGCTGTTAGGCCCCGAGTTTGTGCAGCTTACAGCAGATCAAGTTAAAATTATAAGAGCTAAATTAAAAGCAGCCTAGGATAGATAGAGAGCTATGTAGATAAAAAATAGAGAGGTAAAGTTTGAGGTTGGAGATAAATTCTTTCTAAAGGTATCTCCTTGGCAAGGTATTATGAGATTTGGAAAGAAAGGCAAGTTGAGTCCCAGGTATATGGACCCTATGAAATTTTGGAAAGAGTTGGGACACTAGCTTATAGATTAGCTTTACCTCCAGAGTTATCTCAGATTCATAATATATTTCATGTATCAATGCTTAGAGATATGTGTCGATTCCTCTCATGTGATTCAGTCTGAGACTATAGAATTATAGGAAGATTTATCATTTGCAATGAAACCAGTGAAGATCTTGAGTAGGGAGATTAAGCAACTCCACAGTAAAAGAATTCCTTTAGTTAAGGTGCAATGGTTAAATCATCAACAAGAGGAGGCTACATGGGAGCGAGAGGATGAGATAAGATTGAAGTACCCCCATCTATTTGAAAACATATTTAGCAAAATTTTGGGGATAAAATTTCTTAAGAGGGAGAGAATTGTAACATCCTAAAAACCTTGTAATTTATTGATAATATTAATGGTATTTTTTATTTGAAATAAAAGTCAGAGGGTTTCAGTGAAGTGTGGGCGTGTTGGCCTTTCGATAAATGTAAAAAGGAGAAATTATGGAGAAAATGAGTATATTTTTGAGTGCTAGTGAGTTTGATTTGATAAATTGAGAGATTTGAGTTTTAATAGGCTTAAATCATAAGAAAAATCAAGTTTAGTTTGAGTTTTACCTTAAGTGATTTTTAGTAATTAGAGTCGACTCTAATTGGAGTGGAGTCGACTCTGGCATGGTTTTAAACTTTCGGCACGCTTTAGAGTTGACTCCTGCAAAAGGGGGAGTCACTCTAATGGAAAAACATAATGTTAGCATTTCTGCCTCGTATTAGAGCTGACTCTAATTTTTAGGAGCTGACTCTAATTTTTGCGGAGCCGACTCTATATCTGTTGGAGCCGACTCTAAGAGAGCAGATTTTCTGAGTTAAATCTTGATATTTTAAATATTTATTTCATTTTAAGTCCATTTGAGTGTCATTTGAACCGTTATATTTCTAAAATCAATCTCTTCAAGTTGGTAAGGTCTTTTCTTAGAAATGTTATATAAAAGTATCGATTTAAATGAAAAATGATAATCTAGGCTATAAATTGATTAAAAAAATGCTATATCAGGGGCAAAATGGGAAAAGGCTCCGATGTCAATTGCTAATTGTGCTAAGGGCAATTTAAAAAAGAAAATCTAAGAGCAAAATATCATGATTATAAGTGAGCCATGTGTTTTCCAAAAGGCATGCGTTAAGAGTGTTTGAGGGCAAAATGGGCATTTGGCATGCCTTAGCCCCTAAGTTATTAATGACTTGGTCCCCAAGTTATTAGAGAAAAAGGGAAATGTGGGTTCAGCCAGAGAAAAGAAAAAAAGAAAGAAAGAGAGGAAGAGGAAGAAGAAAAAGGAGAAAGAAAGAGGAAGGAAAAGGGGAGCTTGGGGTTTGTGTTTTACTCCAGGTCAAGATGGTTATTCCAGGGAGCCAGAATACCGGAGTTGAGTACTAGTTGAGTAGTAACCTGCTAAGATGAGTGGGTTTCACATCTAGCAATGAGAAGTTAATTTGAGCTAATATAATGAGATTAATACCTAGTTGTGGTATGTATGTTTAGTAAGTATTATGTATGTTTTAAATTTGAGAAATGAGAGCCTAGTATATGATATTTTGAACATGAGTCTTAAGAATAAACAAAATAAGCCTGAGTCTTAAGCATAAAGAAATGAGCATGAGTCTTAAGCATAAAGAAATAAGCATGAGTTTTGAGCATGAGTTTTAAGCATAAAGAAATAAGCATGAGTTTTGATGAGGGAATTATTGATGTATACATGGCATATTTGCATGATAGAGCTTTACATATGATGTATGTATCATACTGAGCATCAGGCAGCTATGGGGCTGATCATCCTTTAGACTGTACTGTAGTGTGAGCATTGCACACTACTATTGAGCTAGCACCTCCTTGCGAATCGATCATATGATGAACCCCAAAATCAGGGATGAGTGCTCGCTTGACCAAGCCAGTGGGGCAGGTTGTAAACAGCCCATGGGGGCATGAATCATAGCTCAGTTGAGCTGGTTACTATATATATAGCCCATGGGGGCAGAGAGAAAACCCAAGGTTCCAGGGTTAAGAAACAAAGCACTTTGCCGATGAACTGCACGAGTATGGAGTGCTATTTATGCGGGGATCCTATTGCTAGTCACGCACCCAATGAGAGTACACCTGCAGGAGGACGACTGTAGGGTGGTACCTCAGAGGCATTATACACACAGCCCAGTATCATGAGATTTAAAAGTATATATTTTGATTTAAAAAGGGCTAGTGGGCCAAGTAGTTATCCCAAGAGGGAGAGTTTACATGAGATCCTAGTGGGCAAGCAGATCCCAGTGGGAATCTGGGAATTTAATAAAGAAAGTCTGGGCTGTAGGTAAAGAATGCATATCTTCATATTGTAATGCATGTGTTTTTATATTGATGAGTTATCTTTCATGGAAAGTTATTGTAAAGTATTTCAGAACTGGTATATTATTTGAAGAATAAGCTACATTTTACTTTATCTAATATCATGTTAAAAGTATACCTTGAGTTATACAAGTTATATTGTATTAGCATATGGTTGAAAATGTGAGATTTTTGGTTCTCTATTTCTCCATGGTTAGATGGTTATCCAGTTACTGGGACTTAGGTCTCATGCCTCTATGATTGATATTTACTTTCAGATCAGTGAGTATTTCTGCCAAAATCAAAGGATAAGCGGGACCGAATCCTTAGCTGGTGATGCTTTCTTGGATGCAAGGTGTATGTATATTGAGCTAGTGTGGGATGATATTTGTATATTTGCATATGCGTATGTGTACATGAGATGTGGTAATGTATCAGACTTATTTGGATATGAATACGAGACTTTCGTTTTGGAAAAATTATGAGCATGATGTATGTACTTTCGATTTTGATATCGATTGTGAATGTGATCTTGTAAACTGCCTGAGGAATGTTATGAAAAATACTATATGAGTAGGTTGATTCTTAGCATTGATTGAGTGATGTGCATATATAATTGACTTGATAATAAAAAGTTTTTAACAGGATGTAATTGGCATTGAAATACTTATCGTTGCCTTAAGTTCGTCGATAAAATTATGTATGATGTTGCAAGCCAAAATAATTTTTTTTTAAACTTCTAACTGGTAAGGCAGTGGCGATCGAAGAATCTTGAATCATTTCTTCAGAATCCCAAAAGCCTTTTCCATGCAATTACGGAGTTGTGTACCAATGGTTGTATAGGTCCTTATGGTTTTCATAATTTTACCGACTCGGTGCGGATATATAAAAGGTACTAAGATGATATCTAGTACCCCGATACGGTGCCAAAAATCAATCTGTATTGGCATACCCTGAGTCGACCAAGTAATACTTTCCTGCATAAATTGACATTAAGCACATGTAATCAATAACATGTGAATTGTTATCGTTTCGGCAATGTGGTTATGATTTCAAAACCATATCTTCAGGGACTGTAAATCCTCCATGGTCACATCACACTTCAAAACTCTCATGTCCGCTACCGATCCTTTCCATCCAACACACAAACATAAACATATAGTCGAAAGATACAACAACCATTACATTTTGAGATATGGTGTTCTTTTGATTGTGAAATCGAGGTTGATCCTCCTTCGGTAGTATGATCTCAATATGCGTGCCATCTATGGCACCAATTGCATCCTACAGTCAAAAAGAATTTTTAGCAAAGCATATGAAATGTAGTTGATGGTACATGTCATGGTCAATGTTCGACCGTTACCTTAAAGAATGGATAAAAAGTTTGATTTTCTCTTATCTTCGGATGACCAATGAATCATTTGATGGAAGTTGAATGAACTCATCCTGCAAATGCAATACAACATCCATAACCTTATGAAAATACCTACTTATCATCTCTCCCGAGTGCTGGTAAGTCTCCTGAATAATCATATTCGATTGACCATGACCTAGATATGACAAAAGATTGACAGTTGCTCATCAAGTTCCACCATCCTACTCGATTTTAGGGACCCCAAGCCAACAACTTTGTCTTCAAAAATTTAAAACATCTCTGTGTTCATTCTTAGGTACCGGTAGCAATGGTCAAAATGCCCATTCAAAATATCTTGAATAATGTTTGCACCGCTGAATTGTCGAGTATGGCACGGAATCCTCTAAGGACACGAAGTCTCTTCGTCTGTTTCCATTAACTCTTCCAACGTTTCGATCATAATGTCATCATCAAGAAGCATTGACTCCAAAGTTCCAATTAAAGCAAATCGATGACTTGCAATATCAATTGCAAAAAGCACCAGCTACATTTACAATGAAATAAAAATATGTATTTATCATAGTACTACAAGCCCAGCAAATGTCACTAGCACAAGAATACTGATTGAAAATTAAAACATAGCACTACATGCCTTTCAAATGTCACTGGCACAAGCATACTGATTGAAAATTAAAACAGAGCACTATATGCCTTCCAAATGTCACTGGCACAAACATACTGATTGAAAACTAAAACATAGCACTATATGCCTTCCAAATGTCACTGGCACAAGCATACTGATTGAAAATTAAAACATAGCACTAGATTCCTTCCAAATGTCACTGGCACAAGCATACTGATTGAAAATTAAAACATATCACTACATTCCTTCCAAATGTCACTGGCACAAGATACTGATTGAAAATTAAAATATAGCACTACATGCCTTCCAAATGTCACTGGCACAAGCATACTGATTGAAAATTAAAACATAGCACTACATGCCCTGCAAATTGTACTTTCAAAAGTTATTTAAACACATCCTAAAGCAAGAAATGATATCATTACATATCCCAATAATGGGTACACAACATGTAATGAAAGTGAAAGTCCCAACAAGTTCAAAGACCTCAATGATGACTCAAGTGGTAATTAACAAAACCTCTTAATTGCTCTCCTTTTAACATCATGAATAAGTGATGAGTGTCCATCGATTGATAGAAAATGTTAGACATCACTAAAAGTATTCAATTAATAAATTTAAAGTAAAAAAGCTTCGTTACGCACTTGTCCATGCGACACAAAGCTTCGATTTCTGCCTTCTCAAGTTCAACAACCAACATCTTCTTCTTCAATTCTAGAACTTGTTGTGAGAACTCCAAACATTGTGAAGATTGCCACCTCAACTCCTCTAATATTTCGACTTTGTCAACTCCTCCAAATCTTCTACCTTGCTGTGTTATGGGGGTAGCATCCTGATGTGGCCTCTTTCCTTGAGAGGATGCTGCACCATCAGAGGCCGAATCATTAGTTTTAACAGAAGGGTTATCATATTGATATTGTAGAGTTGGTAAAGGTCCAATATCATCAGAGTCTCGTTCCTCTATATCTACATGAATCACATCATTGTCAGTCACATTGTGTAAATTCGATTCATCAAAATAGCTATAGTACGAATGAGTTAGTAGAGGAGGGGCACTACTTCATGAAATTGGAATGTCCGATGATTGGAGAGCTGAAATTCCTCGCTAAGGAGTGTAATCAATGCGTTTTGCAGCCCCTCCACTGGTAGCAACTTGCTTTCCATACCATATGAGCATATCCTCATATGGTGCGAAAGGCTTGTTCCTACAGTGTATCAGTTCCTTGTTGACCTATTATACACCCAAATATATAATTAGCTTTAGTATATTTTAAGTAAATGAAAATGTAAGAAACATGGACTAATTTACTTACCGAGATCACACTGTCCCACTATTCATCAGTATTAGCTGGGATTTGTCTCTCGGGGTCCCAATCCCAACCAGACAAAGTTGCCAAGTAATGATATTGGCAAATAGTTTTCTCAAATTCTTCATTCTATTTTGCATATTCTGAACACTATAGTTGGTTTTAGCCTCCATATTGAATCATTCTAGAACTCGAAGGAGTGCAGGCTTGGTAAAAGTATTTCCGATTATACCATCAATAAGAAACTCCTCCTTCAATAATCTTTACAAGATTTTATCCTCTTCATCGGTCCAGTTAGTAACCCTAGCACGAGATGATCTAGTTTCACTACTCTTCGAACTGCCAGCCATGGTTCTTCTTTTCTGGGCCTAACTATTCAATGAGATACAAGAAAAGGAAAATAAGTCTAAGGAGGATTTTAACATATTATGTTTGATTAGAAATAATAGTTTGATATCAATATGCAATGATTGGCAAGTAGGGAGATTAAATGGTGTTATAGGGCCTCTATTGATGGCTTAAATGCAACTGACTTCCACAACTCTTGTGACTTCAAAGGCCAGTTGGGATTGTCTTATGCTAAGCATATAATAGAAAACCACAGAAGCAACCAAGCCGCAGAAAGATTACACACACACACACACACACACACACACACACATATATATATATATATATATATATATATATATATAAACTAAAAAAAATAAAGAAGAAATTTTTTCACAGCTAAAACATCAAATCTGCATAGAACCTTGTCCAAAACTACGAACACCCATCCAGATGTAGTAAAAATATAATTATTTTAGGAGAAGTTTTTCACAACTAAAGCATCAAATTTAAAGAGAATGTTCCCCAAAACCATAAACAGCCATCCGCATGTGTCTATATATATATATATATATATAATAGAGGAGAAGTTTTTTTTCAACTAAAGCATCAAATCTACTGAGAACTTCCTCTAAAACTATAAACACCCATCGGCAAGTCAAGAGAAGGGAGACAACAGATTCGAAGCAAAAAAAGAAAGGATAAGAAAAGAATAGGCGGAAAACTACTTCACCTTCCAAGTATTTCGTCAAAATCTCACAACGTCCTCACGATCTTCTCTTCCAACTGGCCTTCAATCAAGGACACTTTGAACCATCAATGCAGCAGGAGAGCATTGTTCCAAAGAAAAGTTCAATCAACTTTTAGATAAAAGCTTTTTCCAAAAGGTTCTAACCAATAGACCAAAATATATATCTGATTGAAAAGAAAAGATGGAGCAAACGAATGGTACATATGGATGGGTCTTACTACCAATTCCTTATGAAAAATATCAAATGATGCAACATTAAGTCATAGAAATCTGGAATTCAGATCAGAACAGAAGAATTTACTGCCTTCTGGGATGAGAGTTTAAGTCCTCATCTGATTATTTAACATATTAAATCGCCAAACCTGACAATCTCAAGATGATATTGATAATCTTCACCCAGATATCTTTCGTTGATCCAATTTTTAAAAAAAATTCAGAGATTCAAACAAAATATGATTTTTCTAAGCTTAATAATTCAAATCAAAGCATATCACTGAGAAAATATTTCTAGAAAAACCCTCAAAATTGAACTTCGACATGGAAGGATAAAACTGAAATTTTTTCTCTAAAAAGCTTTTTTAAAAAAATAAAGGCCACCAAGGATTTCGAAAACAAATCAACTCGGGAGACAGGGAGCATGAGATTGGAAGACGAGAGATTGGGAAGAGGGCTCGAACGGGAGAGGGATGCAGAAAGGTCACGGCCAGGTCTAGGGCAAGCAAAATTTTCTAAATTGACATATTTACCATCAAAGGATAGCTGAGGGAATAATCAGCTATTCCTCCAATCTCTAGGGAATAGGTTTAGGGGTTAGTTATCCCCTCTGGTTAATTTTATCCTATGCTATCCTTTGTAGTTATGGTTTTTGAAAATAAGAGGGGATATCCAGGGGATACCCCTTCTTATTCCTTGTTTCAAACAAGCCTAACAGTCAGGATTACCGCTGCTATCTTTTGGGAGGGTGAGCGATTGAGAAGTTTTTTTTTATGAATTTATTTATTTATTTTTTATAGTTTTTATCCAACAGGTATGATTTAAAACACACACACTCTCTCTCTTTTAAAGGTTGGATGGCACCGTAGGAATCCATGAAATTTGGTTGGAGGTTGGCCGCAATAGAACCTTTGGGTACATCAGGGAGGGCTGTAGGTTTTCTGAAATCCATGAAATTATTCAAATACAAGAAATAATAAAATTTGAGAATGTGAAAATTATATAATTGGAAGACTCGTTTGTTTGGTATACAATCCGATGCATGTCTCTAATGTGGGTATTCGCTCAAGGTTTAAGTTGGCTAGAGAATAATTTTAGAATAAAATAAGTTTGATAAGAAATTTTAATACAGATTTTCATCAAAACCCGTATAAGTTTTTAAACCATCATTTTTAAAAAAAATTAATACTCCATAGAGTGAAAAAATATCCTCTATTTTTTTGACCGGTAATATCAAATAATAAAATTTAGTTAAACTCTAAAAATTTCTACATTTCCTCCTTCAAATGTCCTGATTTTCAAGGTATCAGTATCCTAGAAAAGGAGATAACATAGTTTTGCGTTATATTCATTCCATGATCTACTATTCAGTATTTGTTTTCATCTTTTACTGTTGAACATTTTTAATTCTCCTTCATTGATGACGAATTAAGGTAATAAATTAACCAATAATTGCATAGACGGAAAGGAAAAAAATAAAAATAAAGAATGGTTAGACCCAAGAAGGCTTCATATCTCTTTTACTTAATTCAGTTTTATTTAATCATATATACTTATGTGTATATATGTGTATGTATATTTATGTATGAATCAAATTTGTTAATTAAATAGAGGCAGCAAAACATGATACTGTAGCTCCTTAAGAAACTCATTTGGCACTAAATAAACTCTAGTTTCCATGGCTTACAAAACGACTCTATGAATCTCCATATGAAGGGGTTTGCTTGAATCTTGAGTGTTTGGATTCTCTTGATGGACTCTTGGTTGTTTTTTCTTTTCTTTTCTTTTATTTTATTATTGAATCTTGGTGTGAAAAGATGGCTCCAAGAGGGTTTTCACAGTGTTTTGAAAGATGTGAGGGTGAGAAGGGACTTTGAAATTAGAGAAATGGGATTTGTTTCCCGGCTTAGGATTGATATGAAGTTTTGTTTTTTTTTTTCTTTGCCCTTTATAAACTTATCCATAATAAGTGCATCATCATCTCTTCTAATCCCCAGAGATTTTGCTGAACATCTCAAACATTATCTCTTGTCCGTAATTCATATTAATATTTTATTATCAGATATCGTTCTGAGTGTGCTTCTTGGCACAACATGTATACCTTTGGACCTCTCTTCATTTTTCTCTATTTTCAGTCAAAGTTCAGGGCCCATCATTATATGTTTACTTTGTTTTCTAGTCTAGTAACAGAGGTTACTCTAGAATTCATAATGGGAGCACTAGCCTTATCTTTGCCCCTGTTTAGGTTCATTCAATTTGAGAGCGGTTATGTATCATATATCTGACCAAAAAAAAAAGGTTAAAAGAAAAATAAAAGTTATCTACTTCCTATCCAAATGTGTAAGTAAAGGCTTGATCCTGCGAGCAAATGCACTCAATATGATCAATTTGGTCTCTCAGGTGCTTTCCCACGAGTTACTATGGATTCTGCCAAATATATCTTCTGCTTAGGTACTGTTGAGGGGTAAAATCACCGTTGCATAAACAATCGTGCAAGGAGCTAGGATCAACCCTGACTCCCACGTGCTAAACAATACCCGCTAGAGATAAGTCAGTCTCAGTGAATCGGGGCACCTTAGCCCCTCACCGAGCCAAGGAATCTAAGGCGCGGATCACATCTCTCAGCCCAGCCGAGCTATATCCTCCTTGGCCTCAGCCAGCTATGTCATCTCTCGGTCTCAGTCGAGCTATATCATCTCATCACATCTCTCGGCCTCAGCCGAGCTATATCATCTCATCACATCTCTCAGCCTCAGCCGAGCTATATCCTCCCTCGGCCTCAGCCGAGCTATATTGTCTCTCGGCCTCAGCCGAGCTATATCGTCTCTCTCGGCCCCAGTCGAGCTATCCGACTGTGCCTCGTCAGCCGAGTCATTATTATGCCCGGCTAGACCAGACACTCAAGAACCTCTGCGGAATTCGGCACGGGAGAGTTCAAATCCATAAGATTAAACAGAAATCATATATGAGAGTGGCCTAGGACCCGCGAGAGTGGCCTAGAGCCCTGGAGCCTATATACTCGCCAAATCTCGAGACATCAACTAGCTCTCCCAGCCGTCGATTCTCTAACCAACAAGATGCTAATCTTACTGACCTCATAACAAACTGGATTCAAATCCTAACGACTTTTGGACCCACGACGCCCCCAGGGAATCAGGTGATCCTCTATAAATAGAGTCATCTGCCGACTCCTCAGGTATGCGCACTTGCTCACTGTCACACTCTCCTTCTGCCTTGGCTTCTCCCATTTTCCACCATTAGCGCTCTGCTCAGAGCTCTCGAAAGGCCGCCCTTGGAGAGACTCTTCAGTGAGAGCCTTCTCCTCTTGTTTGTTGATTGCCGATCCCCACTGACTTGAGCATCGGAGGGTCTTCCGTGGAGGGCCACCCCCAACGCCTCTCACGTGAGGATTGTTTTGTAGGTCCGCCAAGGAGGGAGCCCGTTTGAGAGCCCGATCGCACCCGAGTCGGAGGACAGATTTCAGCAGCAACAAATTGGCGCTAAGGAAGGGCCTCAAGTCCCATAAACTTGTGATTTAGTAGACAAGGATCTCGATCTGAAAGAGAACTCCTCCCATGGCCAACCGAAGAAAGGCTACCTCGAAGCTCGGGATCAGGTCGCCTCCCAAAGACCTGATCTGGTGAGCAGCGTAGCGCCACCACCATCGCCAGTTGAGACTCCATCGCCACCGATGGCCCCATGACCCAGGACCAGTTTGCCTCACTGGTCCAGCAGGTCCAAGCCCTAACCCACCTGATCCAGGGGCATTTCGAAACCCCCCATCCGGCACCTGCCCCGCATCCTCCTGAGGAGAATGCAGCCCCTGCTCATCCAGCGATCTCCTCCT
>UESW01001593.1:36873-75168 GCA_900491605.1 Calamus simplicifolius | reverse complement strand
CAGATCGATCATGATGTTCCACGGGGCATCAGATGCGATCCTCTGCCACGCCTTCCCCTCCACCCTCAGGGGATCCGCTCGAACCTGGTTCAATGCTTTGAAACCAGGTTCCGTTAGTTCGTTCGACGAGCTGAGCCGCCTCTTCATCAGCCAGTTCGTCAGCAGCCATCGTCACCGGCGGAGATCCGACTCCCTCTCTGAGGTTAAGCAGAGAGGGGGAGTCCTTGAAAAAATATCTCGGCCGTTTTAACACGGCCATGTTGGAAGTGGACCACCTTAATCATGAGGTGGATGTCCGCCCTAGCAAGCGGAGTATTGAAGGAGAGTGACTTTTACCTGGCGCTGGAGGTCAGCTACCCTCAGAACCTCTCCGACATGATGGCTCTGGCAGACAAATATGTCAGAGTCAAAGAATCATGGAGAGCTGCCTGCACCGAGCTGACAAGGAAAAAGGAGCCCAAGGCTCGGACAAGCACCGATCTGCCCGTCAGCCAAGTCCCGCCTCATCGCCAAAGGATTCCTCCGCCCGCCGAGGAACCGCACCCGGAGCCCGCCAAGGAGGTTCAACCGATTCACTCCGCTCACTGCCCCAAGGGCGGAGATCCTCATGGCAAGAGAGCGCCAGCTCCCCGACCACCTCCTCTCCGAGGGAATGCTGCCCGAGAGATCCCACCAAATATTGCCGCTACCATCGGGATCATGGCCACGACACTGAGGAGTGCTGGCAGCTGAAGAACGAGATCGAAAGGCTCATCCAGCGGGGTAGGCTGGACCAATTCAGGAGAGCACCCGAGCCAAGGAATGGGGGCGATCGTCAACCTGAGCCTCAGCAACCTCCTCCTCCAAATCCTTCGATCGCCGGTCACATTAATGTGATCGAGGCAGTTGGCAGTCCATCGAGCGGGCGAACGATGAAGAAGGTTCGGCGCCAAAGAAAGCGCGAACAAATGAGCTCTCCTTCTCCGACAGCGACCTTCGGAAAATACAGTTCCCGCATAATGATGCGTTGGTTGTATCCCTTAATCTGAACAACTATGATGTAGATCGAATCCTTATTGATAGTGGGAGCTCCGTCAACATTTTGTATCTCGATGTGTTTCTGAAGATGAAACTGCTTATGAGAATCTTTGAGCCGTGGACTCCACCCTAATGGGGTTCACCGGCGATGTAATTACCCCCGAGGGGGTCGTGACCTTGACGGTCCGCGCGGGGACTTGGCCTTCCGTTGCCACAGTCCACTCTGATTTTCTGGTGACCAAGCTTCGGTCGCCCTACAATGCAATTTTTGGGAGACCCGGCCTGATGTCCCTTAGAGCCGCTGTCTCCATCCCGCACCTAGCAATGAAGTTCCCTACCGGATGGGGAGTGGGAGTAGTCCGAGGAAACCAAGCTGTAGCTCGGCAGTGTTTCGTCACCAGCCTGCAATCCAAATTGCCCGAGGTTGATGGACTGGACACTCGGGAGATTTTGCCGAGCAACGGGAGAACCAGCTGAAGAGCTGGAGGAGGTACCGCTGGACGAAGCTCCGGCCCGACCGAACTATAAGATTGGGTCACTACTAAAAGGAAAGCCCGGACTGGAGCTGATCGACTTTCTCGAAGGAATGCTGATGTCTTTGCCTGGTCAGCTTCCGATATGCCTGGGAATCACGTCCTCGTCCACGTCTTAATGTGGATGAGATGTCCTGGCCCATAAAGCAGAAGAAAGGAGCTTCGCCCTGACGACAGAAGGCATTGAGGAAGAAGTCGACAAACTTGTTAAGGCAAACTTCATTCGGAAGGTAAACTATCCGAGCTGGCTGTCCAATGTCGTCATGGTAAAGAAGTCGAATGGCAAATGGGATTGCATCGACTTCACCGACCTCAATAAAGCATGCCCGAAGGACAGCTTCCCTCTCCCTCGGATCGATCAGCTTGTAGATGCTACTTCAGGGCATGAGATGCTAACCTTCATGGACGCCTATTCAGGCTACAATCAAATCCGAATGGCACCGAGGATGAAGAAAAGACCTCCTTCATAACCGATCGAGGTACATATTGCTACCGTGTCATGCCTTTGGTCTGAAGAATGCAGGTGCAACTTACCAAAGGCTGGTCAACAAGGTCTTCAAGGAGCAAATCGGTCGAAACATGGAGGTATATGTCGATGACATGCTGGTCAAAAGCAAAGAAGCATCCCAGCACATTGAGGACCTCTCTGAGAGCTTCGCGATGCTCCGAAAATACGGATGAAGCTCAATCCAACAAAGTGTGCCTTCGGTGTCAACTTCTGGGAAGTTTTTGGGCTTCATGGTTTCTCAGCGAGGCATTGAAGCCAACCCGCAGAAGATTCAAGCCCTTCAGCAAATGACACCCCCAACATCTATCAAAGAGGTCCAGCGCCTGACGGAAGATCGCGGCCCTCAACCGCTTCGTAGCTCGATCGGCCGAAAAGTGCCTTCCCTTCTTTAAAGCTCTTCGATCTGCCAAGAATTTTCAATGGACTCCCGAGTGCCAGAAATCATTCGAGGACCTCAAGAGGTATCTCGGCTCGCCACCCCTCCTCAGCAGCCCCAACTCGGGAGAGATGCTATTCCTGTACTTGGCGGTTTCAGAAGGCGCAATTGGCTCAGTTTTGGTCAGAGAAGAGAAAAAGACTCAAAAGCCGATCTACTATGTCAGCAAACTGCTCCGGGACGCCGAGACAAGGTACACCCGGATCAGAAGTTGGTTTTGGCCCTGGTAACGTCGGTTCGGAGGCTGCGACCATATTTCCAGGCGCATTCTGTGACAGTTCTCACCGATCAACCCATCAAGGCGGTGGTCCATCGCCCGGAGACATCAGGAGAATGGCTAAGTGGGCCATCGAGTTAAGCGAGCATGATATCCGGTACCAGCCTCGCCCGGCCATCAAGGCCCAAGTTCTAGCTGACTTCCTCCTTGAATGCACCATCCTTGAGGATGGCTCCACTCCAGACTCCCCGAGCAACCGAAAACTGACCCTGTGGCTGCTCCATGTTGACGGATCGTCCAATGCCGGTGGCTCAGGCGCTGGCCTAATCCTTACCAGCCCAGAAGGGGCGACCTTCGAGTATGGTGTTCGCTTCTCCTTCCCAGCCTCCAATAACGAAGCTGAGTATGAAGCTCTACTCGCTGGACTTCGAATCCCGTGACCTCAAAGTGAAGAAGTTAAATGCCTTCACCGACTCTCAATTGGTAGCTGGTCACGTGCGGGGCGAGTTCGAGGCCCGGAGCCAAACATGATTCGGTATCTCCAGCAGGTGCGGACTTGCTTTCCCACTTCTCTGAATTTGAAGTTATCCAGATCCCCAGATCCGAGAATGCCCGTGCCGATCTATTATCCCGACTGGCAACTGCGGAATCGATGAGTTCCGAACGAAAGTTTCCCTGGAAATCCTGGAAAAGCCTAGCATCGCGGAGGCGGACCGAGTGATGCAGATTGAGACCGAGCCATCCTGGTTCGACCCCATCTCGAGGTATCTCAAAGAAGGGTCGCTCCCAGCCGACCGTAAGGAAGCAAGAAAGCTGAAATTGCAAGCTGCCCACTATGTGTTGGTCGACGACCAGCTCTATAAGCGATCCTTTTCCATGCCGTTGCTCAAGTGCCTTCGCCCATCTGAAGCTGATTATGCTCTTCGGGAGGTACATGAAGGAATTTGCGGCAACCATCTGGGGAGTCGATCTCTATGCCACAAGGTGCTGCGCCAGGGGTACTATTGGCCCACTATGCAAAAGGATGCTGATGATCTCGTCCGAGCTTGTGACTCATGTCAGAGACACTCCAACATCCAGAGGCTCCCCTCCGCCAGTTTAGTCCCTATTTCCTCCGCTTGGCCCTTTGCTAAGTGGGGGATGGATATTCTTGGCCCTTTCCCCCTCGCCACTGGACAGAGAAAATTTTTATTTGTCGCCATCGACTACTTCACCAAGTGGGTGGAGGCTGAGGCAGTTGCCCAAATAACCGAAGCTCGGGCCAGGGACTTTGTGTGGAGATCCATTATCTGCCGCTTCGGCCTTCCGCATACAATTATCACTGACAATGGCAGGCAGTTTGATAACCCAAAGTTCCGAGGTTTCTGCGAGGAACATGGGATCTGCCACCGCCTTACATCGGTGGGGCATCCACAAGCCAATGGAGAAGCCGAAGTAACTAATCGGACCCTGCTTCAAGGGATCAAAGGCTCGGCTTGCTAGAGCCCGAGGCAGATGGGCGGACGAACTTCATCACGTCCTATGGGCCTACCGCACTACCCAGAGAATCCCCACCGGCGAGACCCCTTTCGGATGGCCTTTGGCATGGAAGCCGTCATCCCTGTGGAGGTAGGACTCCCTTCTCCGCGAGTGGAGAGCTACTCAGAGGAAGCTAACGACGAGCAACTTCGCACCAATCTCGACCTGGTGGAAGAGATCAGAGAAAAGCTCGAATCAGAGTAGCTGCATACCAGCAAAGAGTGGCTCGTTACCACGCCTCTAGAGTCAAAGGAAAATCCTTCTCATCCGGCGATCTCGTCCTCCGGAAAGCATCCGTCTCCAAGCCACTAGAACAAGGAAAGCTGTCGCCAAATTGGGAAGGCCCTTATCAAGTGGCAGAAGTCGTCGGACCCGGCACCTACAAGCTCCAGGATTTGGACGAAAATTCGTTCCTCGGACGTGGAGTTCGGACAACCTCCGCATATATCACCAATAGAGTACGCTCTCTATAGACTTGCCCCATTTACAGCTTTGGCATCTTGTTTATTATCCGCGGCACGACCGCTACGATCGTTTTTTTGAAAGGTCGTAATAGAAAACAGATGTCGTTTACGCATCCATTCTCGGCACAACCGAGCTATCTCCTTGAGCCAAATCTCCGTACCTCGGCTAGGCCGAGCTCTGAGCCAGAGCTACATGGCTAGGCCAAATTACATTCCGCGAAGGCTCGGTATGGCCGAGCGCTCCTGGCGCAGCTGGGAGCCGTGTGATATGCAAAACTTCGTTCGGATTCGGGCAGCTTACAAGCCCCGGCCGAACCAAACATCAAAGATACTCGTTCGGATTCGGGCAGCTTACAAGCCCCGCCGAACCAAACATCAAAGATACTCATTCGGATTCGGGCAGCTTACAAGCCCCGGCCGAACCAAACGTCAAAGATACCTCGTTCGGATTCGGGCAGCTTACAAGCCCCGGCCGAACCAAACGTCAAAGAACTCGTTCGGATTCGGGCAGCTTACAAGCCCCGGCCGAACCAAATGTCAAAGTCATTCAGCTTACAAGCCCGGCCGAACCAAATTTGGATTCGGGCAGCTTACAAGCCCCGGGGATCAAAGTCCCAAAACTTCATTCGGATTCGGGCAGCTTACAAGCCCGGCCGGACCAAATGGTCGTCGTTCAAATTCGGGCAGTTACAAGCCCCGACTGGACCGAATGATGGAGAAACTTTGTCCAAGGTTCGGGCAGCTAAAAGCCCCTTTTGCATCTAAAAAAGCCTCGGCCAAAGCCGAAGTGCCTTGGCCTTCCGCCTCTCGAAGCAACAAGAGCCGAAGTCACTTATCAAAAATCTCGGCCAAGGCCGAGTGATAAGAACAAACATTTGGAGATAACAGCGACACGAAAGTTGCAAAAATTCCTTTTTCATTCATCACAAAAAGGGCAAAAAAGAAAGAAAAAGATACATGAGCCCTCACTGGGCCTTATCATCTTCTCCGGGAGCCGAACCCTCCCCACGCCGAGCTGACTCGGCGACCTTTCATCGAAGGGATGCTACTTCCCCCTCCAGCCGGTTGTTGGCACGGCGAAGGAGCTCAACTTCCCTCATAGAAACGGCTAGATATTGTTCGATGCCTTCTGGAGCCGCTCGTGATCTGCGAACATTGACGCCAGGGCCTCCCGTCGACGGTTACCGTAACCGGCTCCCCTGGACCCCTCATGGCCATTAGCGCCGCTGCTCGGCGCCACAGTTGATCCCCCTCACCTCCAGACGCCATCTCAGAACCCAGGAATTCTTGGGAGATCGGCTGAAGAGATGACTAACAAAGGCATCCTTCTCATCCGTATTTAAACCGCTCCTGGTGAATATTTCGATCGTTCAAGCCATTAATCTCAGCCCGTGGAAAATCGCCACGCGTCACCACCTAGTGGCTCACGGGAAATGAAGAGTCCTGCCCCTCGTCGAAGAGGATCATTAATAACGTTGAGGCGCTCAAGGAGCTCCCTTCTCGGGACTAGACTCCCTCCGATCTGCCGACCATTTTCAAAGTAAATATCCTCGAAAGTCTGCCAGACTTCCTCGATCAGGCATCCTCGAAAAAATGCAGAGGAAAGAATGTATCAGTGGCCAACACTTGAGCAACATAGCTCGCCCTCTCCGAGAGTGGCCGATTTACAGGCTTCAGGTGCCCCCTCCATCGCTCAGGTAGCCCCCATCCTCTTTGGCCGTCCGCACCTGAATCCATAGTTGCAGTAAGGACTAAGTAAACTATCAAAAATCCTTGGCAACAACCGAGTGATATTCTGAAGCCTCGGCAACAACCGAGCGATATTCCGAAGCCTCGGCTACAACCGAGTGATTATCTGAAACCTCGCCAAGTTAAATGGCATACTCTTAAAAAGTTATCTAAAGCTCTGGTCTAGACGAGTAATCTCTCAAACTCTCTGACGCAACTAAGACGTCCTATGATAATTCGGCAGAAGTAAGCAACCTCCTTCTACTCAACCGTAAAGACATACGATCTCTTTCCAAAGAAATACATGCTTCGTTCTACAAACGGGATCATGCTTGCCGCATGAGTCCCAGGACCGCCCAGGTCCACCTCTGACCCAAACAGGAACAAACGCTTTCCTCCACTGAGGACCGAACATTGGTCTTAGCAAAACAAGGTAGCAAGAACGCTGCCGAAATATGCTATGACCTAAAAACATGATATGGAGTAGTAACTCTCAAGCACAATCACATCGAAAAAGAAGCAGGTGCTAAAAGAAGAAGAATAAATGCTTCTTTATTTCTTCATCAATGAAAAGTTACAACCTCCTAAGAGGAGTTACAAGTGCATCAAAGCACAGGAAATAAAAGACGAGTAAATAGCTCGGCTGAACTGCTTCAGTCAGCTTCGGTGGATAATGATGTCTAACCCGAGAAATCAGACAACCAGTCAGCTCACCCTGATAGATAACAGGGCCGGCCTCCACGGGTCCTCTGGATGAATTAAGAGATCCAAAAAGAGACACAGACAGTGGATACCGAGGCCGAGGAAGCTTCCCCTAGGTGGAATGCTGGTCGCTGCCCAATTGAGAGAGACAGGAACCATCAGCCCCGCACTGCTCTCAACTCCCTCTTCACATGGCGGAAGATTCCCCACACGGAGGGGCTAAGCATCCAGAGGGAGAACGAAAAGTCCGCGTATGCTACGGGGTACATGTGCACTTCCTACCCTGCGACCCCCGTAGCAAACCACAAAGGACACACAGGAAGCGCGTATGTGCGCTCTCCATGTGATCTCTGCGGACCTCCTGTGCGCTCTCCATATGATCTCCGAAACTCCTCTCTGGAGGATGAGTTGCTCTTCAGTGACTCCTTCATCACCCCAGCTATCCGGGGGAGGATAACTTGCAAAAGGAAAACTCAGTCCCCCCACTCTCAGCCCAAGGGACACAGGCATCATGAAAACTCTCACAACTCACGGAGAAGAAAACCTTGGAAGATGGCCTAAAACGGCCCTCTCCTCCATTTTATAGCAAACGGACCGGGAGCAGCTATTAAAGCAGAAAGCCCCGAAATTCAAAACGCCCTACCCACACGGCCACGTGGCCTCCAAAGATGAAAAGAGCGCTCTTCAATGCGCGCCAAATGCGTCGCCCGAGCTATGACGCACGCCAAAAGATTTTCCCTGATCTCGAATCGAGAGCCTTAAATGCAGGGGATCGCCCGCTGATCCTTGAGATACGGGCAGGCCTGGGAAATTGCCCAGCGAAAATGATGCCCTCCAATGGCAAGTCAGTGTTTATGTCGTACCTTGGAAAAGATCGACGGGATAAATGACCCCGGAAAATACCGAGGCAACCTTTTGCAGGTTACAGGGCCGTATTATCCATTTCGGCAAAAAGAAGGTCAGCTTGCCTTGGAAAAGACAAGACGCTGGCAGAATAATAAAAAGGCGCAGAAGCCAAGTACTCTTCAATAAAGGCACCTCGATATCCCCCGCTCCGGCCCAACTGCCCGTTATGTCTCGGCATAAACCGAGACATTGCCCTATGCTCCCGCTTAAGGCCAAAACTGCCTCTATACATCGGAATAAACCGAAGTATCTCTTCAGTACAGCATGATTGAACGTTATCTTTCGCTTTGATCCGGACTGAGATAGCTGCCGATGCCTCAATGATAACGAAGCACTCTTTATACTTCGGCCAAACCATGCGGTACATTGCACCCCGGCTGGAACTTGTGAAGTTCCCTTTGCCTTGGCCAAAGCATGAACACTATATCTCGAGTCTTGCCGAGATCACCAAGATTCCCCCAAGAGGGTGTTTCGTCTATAAGACTCACGCGATGAAATAAGCACTTCAAAGATGACAGCAAACGCGGAAGTTGCAGAAATTCTTCTTTCATAAAAGGGGAAAACAAAGAGAAAGATACATTAGCCCTTACAGGGGCTTATCACTCCCTCTGGACGCCATTGAGCTCTCCCCCCCGCAGAGCCGGCACACCCACCTGTTGCTGAAGGGACGCCACCTGCCTCTCCAGCCGGCTGTTGGCTTTGCGGAGGAGCTCAATCTCCCTGGTGGAAATGGCCAGATATCGCTCGGCCGTCCTCCGGATTTGCTCGCGATCTGCGAGCAGTGAGGCCAAGACCTCCCCGTCGATAGTTATCGTGGTACGGCCCTAGTGGAGCCCCCACTGCCGCCAATGCCACTACTTGGGGTTTCAGTAGACCTTCCTTCGGAAGCCATCCTGCTATCGCAAGCTTGATAGGCCAACATAAGATCGGCAGAGAAGATGTTTAACAATGGCGTACCCCCCACCAGTATTTAAATTGCTTCTGGCGAGCATTCCGGTCGCCCAGGCCATTGATTCCAATTCTCGGAAATCCGCTATGCGTCATCTCAATCAGCGCCCGCAGGAAGCGAAGAGTCCCGCCCCCTCTGAAGGGATTTATTAATGACACCATAGCGCTCGGGATGTGCCCCCCTTTTTCCCAGGCCAAACTATTCTTGGACAGGCCGAATTACCCGACCACGAACTTGACCAGGATATTGCGGTAATTTTGGCCATGTCAGGTCGAGCCATCCTACACCGCTGCCGAACCATTTTATACCTCGGCCTCGACCGAGATATTTGCTTAGTCCAGGCCAAACCGGCCCAAGATAGCGAATGAGTCATAATTCGTTCGCAGCCAGAAGAAAACTTGGGATAAAAGATCAGCCAAAAGAGACGATTAAGCAGATGGAGACAAAAATCATATCTGAGAGTGGCCTAGGACCCGCAAGAGTGGCTTAGAGCCCTGGAGCCTATATACTCGCCAAATCTCGAGACATCAACCAACTCTCCCAGCCGTCGATCCTCTAACCAACAAGATGCGAATCTTACTGACCTCATAACAAACTGGATTCAAATCTTAACGACTTTTGGACCCACGACGCCCCTAAGGAATCTGGTGATTCTCTATAAATAGAGTTGTCTGCCGACTCCTCAGGTATGCGCACTTTCTTACTAGCACACTCTCCTTCTGCCTTAGCTTCCCTCATTTTCGCCATTAGCGCTCTGTTCAGAGCTCTCGAAAGGCCACCATTGGAGAGACTCTTCGGCGATAGCTTTCTCATCTTATTTGTTGATTGCCGATCCCCACTGACTTGAGCATTGGAGGGTCTTCCGCAGAGGGCCACCCCTAATGCCTCTTGCGTGAGGACTGTTTTGCAGGTCCGCCTAGGAGGGAGTCCATCCCAGAGCCCGATCGAGTCCGAGTCAGAGGACAGATTTCAGTAGCAACAATAATGTTGTTATAATATAAATATTTTTATTATTAGTTAATAATTATATTATAATATATCATAGAAAGTATAATCTTTTTATTTGAATAAAATAAGATAAATATAATATTATTATATTTATCTTATTTTATACTATATAATTTTTATTATTATTATTATTTTATTATTATATCATATAATATATAATATGAGGTAAGTTTGGCTATATTCAAATGTAACTAAATTTAAATTTAATTATTTTTTTATTCTTAAATTTATATAACTTACGGATTTTAAAGATTAAAAGGATGAAAAATATGATGTAATTTGAGATTCGTATGGATTTAAGAATAAAAAAATGATTAAATTCTCAAATTAAATATATTTAAATATAGCAAAAATTTGATTAATATAAAATACTAATATATTGTTTTATATTATTATGATTATAGTAAATTTGATCGCGTTATTATACAGAATTATGAATCAACTTTTGGTGGTGGACCTTGCGAGTGTGTGTTAGGTTTGCATAATTTTAACCCTACCAACCCATGGCGCACTACAATACAATACTTTAATTTTAGAACCCAAGATGATTCTAGATTGTAACCTAATTTACAACAATGATTAAATTATAGGTGGTGGAAGCTACGCTGCAACGATTTTCAGGCTTTTGACCGCCGCCGTGTTTGTACGCGACAGCGGGATAAAGAAGGCTCACTGGATAATTAATGACGGGATAAATATGAAAATATCATCCAAATCCAATGCTTAACCATCGCCATCAGCGATCGGATTTTTTTCATTCCCTGTTAAAATCTCCCCATGAATCGGGAGCAAAGCCCTCCATTGATGCCCGCGACTACAGGAGTGGAAAACTATAAGCCCCGAGTCTTCCCCATCATCATAGTCTTCCCTTTTGGCTGCCGCGGAGTCCTCGTGTTTTCCCCGCGTTCCTTCGATGGATCGAAGAACCGCTATGGTGTTTGGGATTTAAAGAGGAGGAGTGTGGGAGAGGAGGAGGTGGAGTCGGGATGCCTCCGATGGATGAGTGCTTGTTGGATGATATCATCGCGCGGCTTCTCGCAGCGAAGAGCGGGAAGGGGGCGACGAAGACGGTTCAATTGACCGAGGTGGAGATCCGGCAGCTCTGCGTCGCCTCGAAGGAGATATTCCTCAGCCAGCCTAATCTTTTGGAACTCGAGGCGCCGATCAAGATATGTGGTAATAAAGTTGAAATATTGATATTGATTTCGATTCAGAAAAACATGCGTCGTTTTGCACCTTTCTACTTCTTTGGTGCTGCCTGCAGCCAGGGTATTCCGTTAGTTTAAGGTCTATGGTTTGAAATTTTGGTGAGCATACATGGTTTTTGATGCGAAAAGATGAACTTTTGATCCTTCTAGTTGTTTGGTGGAGATATCTGGTTTTGCCTGTGATGAGGCCGGTACTCACTGGTTTCCTTCACTTTTTTTTTTTCCCTTCTTCATGAAAGCAAAGAAATTTCTGGGTTTTCCAGATATCTTGTTTAACTATTGATTTTAGGTGGAGGATAATAGCTAGCAGAATGACTTCAATATTCTTTTAATTTGCCTACCACATTGGAATCTTTTTTAGGATGTCTTAATTCATCTTTAGACAACTTTGTTTCATGATATTGGCAGGCACACTTTTCCAGTCTAGTTCATGAAGGGGTTGAGGTTTAACCATGGCCAGTATCTCTAAGTCTGGGAGTTATGTCTATTTCAAGTTTCTTACTAATACTCATTGGGTGTGTGCATCAGGGAGTTTGGACCTTCAACTTTTTTTTTTTTTTTATTGACTCCATATCTAGGATCAGAAGTATACCATCATGGAACATGTATGGACATCGTATCAACTTGGTTGCTCTCAAGTGATAGCAAGAGCGAAAGTCCAACATGTTAAGTGAAACACCTAGGGACTTGTTTTCTCAAAGTCATGAAGACCATGACTATGAAATAATATCCTTAATTCTAGCTTTGACTTAGTTAGAGATTAGGTTTAAGGTCAAGATACATTATCCGAGGGTTTAGGTCTTCAGCAATTCTAGTGCTTTACATGGTTCATAATTTTCTAATTTTAGAGTTCTTAAGAAAACGATCTTCTTGGAAGTCATCTCTTATTTTCCTGTCCTTCTCCTAAATGAAATATTTTCCTCCCTATCTCTGTTACTTGAGCATGTTTGATCAATTCTCTCAGAACAACAAATTAATTGGAGGCATCCAGTGATGTCCTAAATTCCATCTTTTTTGCTGTTATTTTTTCCTCGCTTAAGTTCTATCCCAATTCTCAGTTATCATTCAAATAACATGCATTATATGTACTATGTGATGTGCTGCATGCATTTATGTACTGACAAGTTTGTGCACTTCTCTTATGAAAGAAAAATTACACTTTGTTTGAACCTTGAACGATGATTTGAGCAAATCAAAACTGTCTTTGGAAAACACGCAACAAGATCAACACTAATTACTGTTCTCAGGTTAGAAGATTCTTTGGAGAACAATTAGGAGAGAAAGTTTTGAAAGTTTGTTCACTAATTGCTAGTGATTATTGTTAGTTGTGGTGATCATGTATCCTCTTCTTATCATTTTAATCTTATTATTGTATTCTTTAGTTGTAAGGTGCAACTGGAAATCATCTGCTAACTCTGCCGATAGTGCCTTACTGGTCAATCACTTGACTGATAATGTCAAAGTTAATCTTGACTTTGTTCAAGAAAAAAAAAAAAAGCATGTTGGCCAGATACTAGATTGTAAGCCAGTTGTGGCTTTTGTGTGGCTGTGTGCAGTGCCTCTCATTACATTAGCACTTTGGTAACTAAATTCATGAAATAGGTCTACAGGGACACCTTTTTTCCATGAACTTCATTCTGTGTTGTAATACTTATGAATCTTGGAGATATCTTTCATCGTAAGTGGAAACCCCTTCAGAAACTACATGGATTTGGTCTTCCCTTGATTTCTGAAAGATGTTCTGGAGCAATTTAGTGCAGTGGTGTGAAGCTTTTAAACAAGCATCATTATGGTTCAGTGGTGATGATCTGACAATATTTTGCAGATGTACTGTAGGGGTGGCAAAATGTCTTGTCTCATAACTACACGTAGAAATTTATGAAGTATGGCTTATACGTAGTCAATTTTAAAAAGCAAAAGCACCTTTGTTACAAGGGCTACAAATGATCTTGGGATGCTGAAAGGTCAATGATATGTAGTTTTTTATATTGTTTTCCTTCTGTGTCTACAAATTATTTTGTAACCATTTGCTGGAAAAGAAGGAATAAGCATGCTTATCCTATTAGTGCACATATTGATTAATTATTCATTACTTTGTTCTGAATAACGTTTTTGCAGTTGGATTTTACTAAGTTGTCCTTGCTTCAGTATGTTATCTAAATAGTTGTATATATCAGAAAACAAGTGAGAATTGGGTCATATTGGTTCGCGCGCGCGCACACACTTACTTTTTGCTTGGACCACTAAGATATAAATACTGTAAGCTCTATGGCAAGGGAACTCTAGCAACACCAAGGTTTGTTGTACCTGTAATCGGTACCTATTTGTACCTTAATGGTATGATGTAGTATCACTCATAAAAGCCCAACGCAAGAACCTTTTTATCTAGAAGAAAATCCGTACGAACGTGGTCATATGGTATGGTACATCCCCCATACCAAGACAAGTGCAGGAGACTCTTTTTTCACATGTAGATATGGTACCACCAGAAACCGGGCAGAATGGGTTGACAAAACAGAACTAGGCCGTATCAGCATGGTATGATGGCAGGTTCAGTCGTTGCACCTTATCAAACCTCAGTACCATATGATTACGTTACCAGTATAGTATGATAGGTCTGTTATGTGGTGGTACAGGTCAGTATGGAGAACCATGGGTGATACTCACATATGTATGTGTGTGGGTGCTCATGTTTCTGTACATGCATGTCTATGACCTTTTTTGTTCTGCTTGTTTTCTAATTATGATCATCGTTATTGACTTCTCATTGGCAGGAGATATTCATGGTCAGTATTCTGATCTTCTGCGATTGTTTGAGTATGGCGGGTTTCCACCAGAGGCAAACTATTTGTTTCTTGGGGATTATGTTGATCGGGGCAAACAGAGCATAGAAACCATATGTCTCCTTCTTGCATATAAGATAAAGTACAGAGAAAACTTCTTCCTTCTGAGGGGCAACCATGAATGTGCTTCCATTAATCGTATCTATGGGTTTTATGATGAGTGCAAGAGAAGGTTTAATGTTCGGCTATGGAAGGTTTTTACCGATTGTTTCAACTGCCTTCCAGTGGCTGCGCTTATTGATGAGAAGATACTCTGCATGCATGGGGGATTGTCACCCGATTTGGAAAACTTGGATCAGATCCGAAATATTGCTCGGCCGGTGGATGTAGCAGAACAAGGCCTCCTTTGTGATCTATTATGGGCTGACCCCGACAAAGACATTGAAGGATGGGGTGAAAATGATAGAGGTGTCTCATATACTTTCGGGCATGACATCGTCTCTGAGTTCCTTGAGAAGCAAGACTTGGACCTCATCTGTCGAGCTCACCAGGTAAAAACAATTTTAACTCTGATCAACTGATATAGTTTCTTTTGTTCATCCAATAATCTTAATTTCAGCAAACTACTTGTTTCTCAATTCTTTGCCTTATCGTCGAGCATGTATTTATTGATTGCTGGAATCATATTCTGCATATCTTACACCACATCAAAAAACTAAAAACTGGTGATTGGTCTGACTCATTCCCGCACTGAGAATGAATTCATCCCAAGTTGAGCCCTTTTCCTGCTGATATTAAATTAAACATATATTTTGATGCATCTGGCTTGATAATTTAGTTCTGAACAGGTTGTGGAAGATGGTTATGAGTTTTTTGCAAAACGCCAGCTGGTGACCATTTTTTCTGCACCAAACTATTGTGGGGAGTTTGACAATGCTGGTGCCATGATGAGTGTAGATGATACTTTGACCTGTTCTTTCCAGATCTTGAAACCATTAGACAAGAAAGGAAAATTTGGGTTTCGGAAGCAACATGTTGAAACCAGGGACTCCTCCTAGAAAGGTAAGTATATCCTTGTGTTACAAGCCACCTTATGGATGATATTATAATGTATGGTGCATCTAAATATGGTTTTGTAGTTGCATTTGAATATAGTTTATATCTTTGTCTTCTGCTGTTTCAGAAGTCTCATGAGATGGCTGTGGTTTAATGGTTGCACTATGTTATTTGTTGCTTTATGCAAGATGAAACTGTTTATTTTCAGAAATTGATGGACTCTGTTCTATTTCTAACAATATCCTGACAACTGCAGTGAGAAAGGGAGGTTTCTACCTACAGATCATGCCATATTCATTCATAAAAATCATTATATGAGGGCTTCCTTCTTCTAATATTATCAAAAAATTTCCTTCTTATTTCAAGTCAGTTTCTCACCTGTCAACTATACTACAGAATATATAAAATGTGCTGAAGTTTGAATGCTGAGCATGGTACATGCTATTATTGCTGATGTTGCTAGATAATAGATACTGGAATTCCTCAGTATGTAGGATTTTTTTTTATGGCATGCATCAATGTAGGAAAATTTGGTTTCGTTTAAGATGACAGGTCTTTTTACCTAAGACAGTAACTTGATGTATAACATGCCAAAAAATTGCTAATGGTGTCTGAATTTCTCAATCTAGTAGTTTGAGTAATTTACCTTTTAAAAAAAACAAAAGATGTGATGATGATGTATGAGAATATTAGCACCAAAAAGCTCAGTTTCTCTTCATCAAGTTCTTAATCTAATGGAATAATAGACACCAATCTAGTTGTTTCTTTTTACATTTATTTGCAGATTCTTTTGGCACTGATTTTTATGAGGTATTGTTCAATATTGCCATCTTGAAATGTGATGTGGCTGATCGGGCCGCGTTAGGGTTGACGTGAGAAGCAACCGACGGAACCCCAGCCTCGGACTCCGAGACCCTCTTGGCCTCAGACCCCAAGGTCCTCTGACCTCAGACTCCAGGCCCCCTCGGCCTCGGACTCCAGGTTCCTTCGACCTCGAGCCGCCTGACACTGCCGCGTGGCCCACTAACCACTTGCAGCTACCACATGGCCTACTAATCATCTGCAACTGCGCGTGGCCACTATCCATTACAGCACACGCCTGATGCGACTAGGCCCATCTGCCACCTATGGCATCGTGCCTGGCAGAGGCTGGCAGGGCGGGACACCTCTGATATGCTCAGTATTGGTTGCGACCCGTCTTTGTCAGCCTTGCCTGTCCACTACCAAACAACGTCTCAGAATCAACCACCTTCCAAAAGCAAGAGAGGACCTCCGAACATGTATAAAAACCTTCGCTTGCAACGAGAGAATGGATTTGAACTTAAGCTCTCTAGCTAATTCCATTAGCTCTTTCTTCACTGTTCCCGAGTTGTTTACTTCAGCGTCGGAGGGTCTCCATCGATGTAACCGGTCCCCGGGAACTTTATTACAGGAACTTCGTTGAGGAGGCTCTTCGTTTTTCGATGTTCGAGGAACGCGATTTGGCGGTAACAGATTGGCGCGCCAGAAAGGGGGAGAAGAGGTAGAAAGCTTCGAACTAGCCAGCTACAGGCCCTCTTTCCTAAGCAATCGAGAAGATAGTGGTGATGCGCGCATAAGAAGTTTTCACCAGTTGCGCCGGAAGGCATCGCCAGGGAGCTGAGCAGCCGGAGATCGGTCCCCTCGCTCCCTAGGCCGGTGTTCCTGCACAGCCACCACCATCGAACCAAGATGATCGAATCATCGTCCGAACTATGCAAGTCCAATCACTTGTGGCAACGGTTTAGGTGCTGCAGCAACAGCTAGCAGCCGCGCAGCGGCGCCCTGAATCGCCCTTGTCGGTCCCAGGAATGATCCAGCCCAGTCAACAGTCCACCCGTGGGAGATCTTCTTTTCGGAAGACTCATCGTCGCCGAGCCTCACCCAGGCATCATTACCGAGAGGCCTCCAAGAGGCCCCAGTCTTCTTCTCGCCATGCCAGCGCTTCTCCCAAGTGGCGACACGAAAGGACACGGAGCGCACACGTCCACATCGGTGCCACCCCTTCCCATCCTCGGGATCTTCGAGGGAGGGGTCCTTCGACGGCCGAATCGCTCGCTGGACCGAGCGACGGCTAGATGAGTACAACTAGCGGCTGGAGGAGTTCAACCGTAGAATCACAAACCCGCCAGAGGTGGATTATGACAGCCGTCCTCTGTTTCCCGCCGTATCATGGAGGAACCGATCTCGACCTGGTTTCACCTTCCTCAACTGGACCCATACGATGGCACCACCGATCCCCTGGACCACCTGGAGAGCTACAAGGTCCTCATGCAAGTCCAGGGGGCGACCGACTCCCTCTTCTGCATCGCCTTTTCTACCATAATTCGGAAGGCTGCCCGTGCTTGGTACTCCCGCTTGCCGCCGTGCAGCATCAACTCCTTCCGACAGCTGGAGAGGGCCTTCCTAGCGCACTTCGATGTGTGCCGGAAGATCCTGCAGGTGGTCGACAGTTTGTTTGCCATTCAGCAGAGGAGCGACGAGTCGTTAAGGGACTTCGTAGTTTGGTTCAAAGAGGCCGTGCTTGAAGTCTACAATCTCTAAGACTCAGTGGCCACTCTAGCCTTGAAGCGAGGGCTCCGCCCGTCCTGCTTTGCCTACTCCCTCGACAA
This sequence comes from Calamus simplicifolius, assembly GCA_900491605.1. NCBI lineage: Eukaryota > Viridiplantae > Streptophyta > Magnoliopsida > Arecales > Arecaceae > Calamus > Calamus simplicifolius. The sequence continues at coordinate 57,505 of UESW01001593.1, read as the reverse complement.
GAAGCCTTCCGGGTCCTACGCCAAACTGCTGAGCCGGGCGCAGAAGTACATCCGCGCCGACGAGGTCGACTTTTCTCGGCGTGAGGCGGACGGGGGTTCCAGTAAGAAGCAGGCCCGTCCCGAGCCTGTTGAGGCTCGACCCAGGAGGCCTGAGCCTCCGTGCCGGTCGAACAACCGACTGCGAGCACTCGCCCCCAGGGAGGAACCCTTTACACTCCTGCTTGCCCTATATCCCACATCCTGATGAAAATCAAGGGCGAGTCGTATCTTCAGCGCCCTCCTCCCATGAAGCCAGGGACTCCCCATAACAAAAATTTCTATTGTTGTTTCCATCGGGACCATGGCCACGACACAGAAGACTGTCGCCAGCTGAAGAAGGCGATTGAGGACCTCATCCAGCACGGCCACCTGGGAAGTTCGTCCAGAGGGGGAACCCGAATGTGCCCGGCCCATTGGCACCTTCACCTCCCTATGTCAGCATCGATAACGCCCCGACGGAGAAGATAGTGGCTATGATTTCTTGGGGGGCAGGCGGCACTTCGAAGAGGCCGCGGGGGATGAAGGTTAGATTCTGTAATTCTCTTTTTTAAAGGAACCTAGAGGGGATAGTTAATAACAATGATGACAGCATCATCGTGTCTATGACGATCGTGAAACATCCTGTAAAGAGAATTTTGGTTGACAGTGGAAGTTTAGTCGATGTTCTCAGTTATGATGCCTTTGTTCGAATGGACTTGTCCCCTAGCTCCCTTCGGCCTGTGACCACGCCTCTAATGGGCTTCACCGGGGACTCCGTAGGGTTGAGGGAGAGATCACTCTCTCAGTCACAGCCGGGAGCCACCGTGTCAGAGCACGGTCTTCATGAACTTTCTGGTTATCCGAGTTTCCTTGGCCTACAATGTCATCCTCGGGAGACCTGGTCTGAACCTCCTAGATACTGTCATCTCCACCAAGAGGTTGCTCGTGAGATTTCCCATTGGTGGGAGAGTCAAGGAGATGCGCGGGAAACGGAACCCAATGCCGCTCTGCTACCATACAACCCCCAGCCCTCAGGGGGTGATGGCTGCACCAATGCTTGAGTCGCTTGACCTCCGAGATTCGGAGAGAAGAGGGAAGCTGGCCGAGCATTTGTTGACCTTTCCGCTAGGGGAGGACCCGATGAGAACGGTCCAGATCGGGGCCCTTCCCGAGGAGGCACGAGACCAACTTCTCGCTTTCCTGCGGGCCAATTCTGACATCTTCGCTTGATCGATGTCTGACATGCCAGGTATACCTGGAGAGGTAATCACCCATCAGCTTAACATCAACCCGGGATGCTGGCCTGTTCGGCAGAAGAAGAGGAGCTTTGCCCTCGATCGGCAAAAAGCCATTGACGAGGAGGTTCATAAGCTAGTGGTCGTTGGCCACATCCGAGAGGTCCACTATCCGGACTGGCTAGCCAATGTGGTGATGGTTCGTAAGGCCAGCTGGAGCTGGAGGATGTGTGTCAATTCATCGACCTTAACAAGGCGTGCCCTAAGGACAGCTTCCTACACTGCCTCGGATTGACCAGTTGGTCGATGCTACGTCTGGCCACGAGACCCTCAGCTTCATGGACACCTTCTTAGGGTATAACCAAATCAAGATGGATCCGGCGTACGAGGAAGCTACTTCATTCATGACTGAGAAGGGCATCTACTGTTATAAGGTAATGCCTTCGGACTAAAGAATGCTGAAGCTACCTACTAAAGGCTGATGAACAAGGTTTTTGAGGACCAGATCGGGTGCAATATGGGGTGTACGTGGATGACATGCTAACCAAAGTATCCACACTGATGATCATGTTACTGACCTTGCGAAGACCTTCAGCAATCTTCGCCGATTCTAGATAAGGCTGAATCCCCGCAAGTGCGCCTTCGGGGTTACAGCGAACAAGTTTCTAGGCTTCATGGTGACACAGCGAGGGATCGAGGCGAACCCCGACAAGATCCGAGCCATCCTTGACATGAGGCCCCCAGCTAACAAGGTGCAGCGTTTGACCGAGAGTGGCAGCTCTGAGCCGTTTCCTGTCCAAGTCAGCAGAGAGATGCCTGACCTTCTTCAAAGTATGCGCAAGGTCAACGGCTTCGAGTGGACAAAGGAGTGTCAGAAAGTCTTCGAGAAGCTGAAGTTCTGTCCATCCTGCCATTGCTGTCCAAGCCGCGCAGTGGGGAGGAACTCTTCTTCTACCTCGCGCTTCCTTCAAGACGGTCAGCTCCGTGCTCGTTCGCATGGACGCCGATGGGACGCAAAGGCCGGTTTATACACCAGCAAAGTGCTTCATGACGCGGAGATCAGGTATTCCAAACAAAAAGATCATTTTTGCCTTGACCGTCTCCGCTTAGCGTTTTAGGTCTTACTTCTAAGCCCACCCTATCGTGGTGCTTATGGACCAGTCGCTCAGAGCCATATTGTCTCGTCCTGACCACCTCCAGTCGGCTGGCGAAGTGGACCATCAAGTTGGGGGAATTTGACATGTCATTCCGGTCATGGTCGGCAATGAAGTCCCAAGTGTTAGCTGATTTTCTGATCGAGTGCACGTGGGCCGAGGAGTAGCTGGAGGAATCCCACTCGATGTCCTCAGACATAACGGCCAAGGCAGGAAGAGAGGACTGGATCCTTCATGTGGACGGCGCGTCGAATTCCCAAGGGAATAGAACTGGGCTCATCCTAGCAAGCCCAAGGGAGAGGCGGTGGAGTACACCCTCCGTTTTCTTTTCTCCGCTACCAACAACCAAGCGAAGTATGAAGCCTTGCTAGCGGGAATGAAGCTAGCCAAGGAGCTCGGAGTAAAGCATCTCAGAGCCTTCACCGACTCCCAACTTATCTCCGGATAGGTCGTTGAAGAGTATGAGGTCCGAGATCCCATTATTTCCTATTACCTAAGTAAGGTCCAATCATAGGCCTCCTTTTTGCTTATTTTTGTGTTGGGTGAGAACGCCAGAGCCGACGCATTGTCCCGTTTGGCCACTTCGGTCGATGAGGCCCTGGGGAGGACATACGTAGAGCATCTAGAGGTCCTAAGCATCGAGGCTGCCGAGGAGACCCTGTCGGTCACCTAGGAACCTACTTGGATGGATGCTTACGTCTAGTACCTTACCAATGGCATCCTCCCCGAGGACCCAGCGAAGGCTAGGCTGCTCAAATGACGACCTCCCAAATTTTTGATGCTAGACGAGCAGCTGTACCGAAGGTCCTTCTCATACCCAATCCTTAAGTGCGTTGGTCCTACGGACGCCGATTACATCCTCCGTGAGATCCACGACGGCATTTGTGGGAGTCATCTGGGGGACAGAGCGCTAGCGTACAAGGCTCTGTGCCAAGGGTATTACTGGCTCACAATGAAGGAAGATGCCTCTGAGCTAGTTCGAAGATGCAATAGCTGTCAGCGACACGCCAACATCCAGCGGCAACCAACCTCTCAGCTGAGCCCCCTGACGGCCCGTGACCTTTTGCGCAATGGGGGATGGATATTCTGGGACCATTTCTTTCGGTCTCTGGCCAGCGTAGGTTCCTGCTAGTAGTTGTCGATCACTTTACCAAATGAGTTGAGGCTAAGGCGCTAGTGAAGATCACCGAGAGCAAGGTGAGATTCTTCTTCTGGAAATCTATAATCTATCGATTCGGATTGCCGCATACCCTCATCACCGACAACGATCGGCAATTCGACAATGCCCCCTCCAGAGGATTTTGCACTGAGCTTGGCATCCATCAGCAATTTCCTTCGTTGGTCATCCTCAGACCAATGGGGCGGCTGAGGTGATGAATCGCACCATCCTCCAGGGGCTCAGAATGCGGCTAGATGACTTCAAAGGAAGATGGGTGGAGGAACTCCCTAACGTACTATGGGCCTATTACACGGCGCCATGGGCTCCCACCGGGGAGACCCCTTTCAACCTTATGGTCGGATCTGAGGCCGTCATCCCTATGAAGATTGGTATCCCAAGTCCTTGGGTGGAGTCATATGATGAAGAGAGTAACTCGAGCTGGCTGCGAGCCAACCTTGACCTCGTGGAGGAGGTGCGCGATCGGGCACGGCTCAGGATGCTGTCTATCACCAGCGAACCGTCAGGTACTACAACATTTGTGTCCGCCCTAGGGCGTTCCTGCCAGGAGACTTAGTCCTTAGGCGGGCCGAGGTCTCGAAGCCAACGAAAGGAGGCAAGCTGTCACCAAACTGGGAAGGACCCTACCGGGTCACCGAGGCCCTCCACCATAGAGCATATCGAATCGAGGGACTTGATGGGAAGTCGCTCCTTCGAACCTGGAATTCTGACTGATATGGCTAATCCAACGCCGTCGGAATAAACGACAACAATAACGGCGACTGACGGAGGCTCTCTCGACCCCCGAGACCCCCTCTCGGTCTCGGGCCGCATGAACAGTATCTCCACCCCCGAGACCCCTTCTCGGTCTCGGGCCATATGAACAGTGTCACCACCCCCGAGATCCCCTCTCGGTCTCGAGCCACATGAACGATATCTCAGCCCCCGAGACCCCCTCTCGGTCTCGGGTCACATGAACAGTATCTCAACCCCCGAGACTCCCTCTCGGTCTCGGGCCACATGAACAGTATCTCAGCCCCCGAGACCCCCTCTCGGTCTCGGGTCACATGAACAGTATCTCAACCCCCGAGACCCCCTCTCGGTCTTGGGCCATATGAACATATCACCACCCCCGAGACCCCCTCTCGGTCTCAGGCCACATGAACAGTATCTTAGCCCCCGAGACCCCCTCTCGATCTTGGGTTACATGAACAGTATCTCAACCCTCGAGACCTCTCGGTCTCGGGCCACATGAACAGTATCTCAGCCCCCGAGACCCCTCTCGGTCTCGGGCCATGAATAGTATCTCCACCCCCGAGACCTCCACTCGGTCTCGGGCCGCATGAACAGTGTCTCCGTCCCCGAGACCCCTCTCGGTCTCGGGCCACATGAACAGTACTTCGACCCCCGGTGCACGATCCGGCCCGCTCTGGGCCATCTGGCATGCCCACACGATCTGCCGCACATCTGTAGCAGGGTGTGACCATGCCTCATAACGGCGTATGGTCCGTTGTATGTCTGTCACTGTGCGCGACCATACCCCGTTGCAGCGTGCGGTCCGCCACTTGCCCGCTACTGTGCGCGGTCACATCCAGCGGTGGTGCGCACCAGATATAGCCCCAGATGCAGGACACCTGTGAGGCCATGCTGACCAATGACGCGAGACACCTCCGGCATGTACGGTGACAGTATGATCTGTCATTTTCTGCCTCATATTTTGTCCATTATCGAACTGGGCTCCTGGAAGTCAGCGATCTTCAAACATGTATAAAAGCATACGCTCATGCTGTAAATAAGGATACTTGAACTCTGGTCTTTCTAGCTCTTTTCCACTAGTTAAGCCCTAACTGTTTAGTTCCCTTCGGCTAGACAGTTCTCATCTGTTCCCAAGTGACTGACTTGAGCGTCGGATGGTCCCCACCGGAGCATCCAGTCTCCGGGACTTTTCTTGCAGGAGTCCGGCGAGGACGTCCATTTCCCCGGCACTTGAAGGAAATGACTTGGCGTCATCAGATTGGCGCGTCAGGAAGGGGGAAGAAAGAGACAGACACCGAACCAGCGATCTGCAACTCCTCTCTCTCCAAGCTCTTGAGTCATGGTGACAACCCGTGCGAAAGGGGGCTTTGTCAGTTGCGCTGGGGGATAGCACCAAGGAGCTGATCCACTGGCGGTTGCCCCCTCAGCTCTTTCGGCCGGCGTCCCGGCACCGCCGCGTCCTCAGGAGGCTGGACCTTCCGCTCCTCCGATCGACGTCCCTGCGCCTCCACCCCATCAGCTCCAGGAAGACCGGTTCGTCGCTCTAGCCACGCAAGTCCAATCCTTGGCGGCGGCAGTCTAAGGCCTGCAGTATCAGCAGGCGGCCCAGCGGCAGCCGGAGCCATTTCCATCGGTTCCGGGCGTGGTGCAACCCAGCCAGCATTCTTCTCGAAGGAGGTCGCCGGTACCGGAAGCTCGTCACCATCACGCTTCGCCCAAGCCTTATCATCGGGAGGCCTCCAAGAGACCCCGATCACCTTCTCGCCACGCCAGTGTTTCTCCCAGGTGGAGCGCCTTCGCAGACATCGCCGTCACTTCCCCGTCTTCAGAATCCTCGGGAGAAGGTTCTTTTGATGGCCGGATGGCCCGTCGGGCCGAGCGTCGACTCGACGAGTACAACCAGCGGTTGGAGGAACTCAGCCGCCGAATCATCTACCTGTCTGAGACGGATTATGACAGTCGGCCTCCGCTGTCTTGCCGCATCATGGAAGAGCCCATCTCTACCCGGTTCCGCCTTTCCCAGCTGGATCCTTATAACGGGACTACAGATCCCCTTTCCGCCTGCCGCCGTGGAGTATCGATTCCTTCCGTCAATTGGAAAGAGCCTTTTTGGCCCATTTTGACGCCTGTCGGAAGATTCTAAGAGTAGTTGACAGCCTCTTCGCTGTCCAACAGAAGAGCGGCGAGTCTTTGCGGGATTATGTCGCTCGGTTCAAGGAGGCGAACAATCTTGAAGATTCAGTGGCCACTTTGGCCCTGAAGCGAGGGCTCCGTCCGTTCCGCTTCGCGTACTCCCTGGATAAAAAGCCGCCGGTTCTTACGCCGAACTTTTGACCCGGGCCCAGAAGTATATCCGCGACGGCGAGGCTGATTCCTCCCGACGCGAGGCAAGTGGGAGCGCCCTCAGGAAGCCGGCCCGCCCTGAGCCTGTTGAAGTTCGACCCCGAAACCTGAACCTCCCCGCCGACCAGACAATCGTCCCCGAGCTCCTGCACAGAGAGATGGACCCTACACTCCACTGATTGCCCCTATATCGCACATCCTGCTCGAGATTGAGGGTGAGTCCTATCTTTAGCGCCCACCTCGATGAACCCAAAGATCCCCCGCAACAAGAACCTCTACTACCGATACCATCGGGACTATGGCCACGACACCGACGACTGTCGCCAGCTGAAGAAGGCGATAGAGATCTTATCCAGCGTGGCCATCTGGGGAAGTTCATTTGGAAGAGCAACCCGGACGCTCCTGGCCCATCAGCGCCTCTGTCGCCGATGATCGACAATACTCCAACTGAGAAGACGGTGGCGATGATTTCCTGGGGGGCAGGTGGCCCGCCCAAGAGGCAGAGAGGGGAGGGGGAGTTAGATCCTGTAATTCCTTTCTTTAAGGAGGACTTAGAGGGGGTGGTGAATAAAACGATGATAGCGTCGTTGTGTCCATGACGATCGCTAAGCATCCTGTAAAAAGAATTCTGGTTGATAGCGGAAGCTCGGTGGATGTTTTGAATTATGATGCTTTTGTTCGCATGAACTTGTCACCCGACCTGCTCCGGCCCGTCGCCACGCCCCTGATGGGGTTCACTGGGGACTCCATGAGAGTCGAGGGGGAGGTCACTTTTCCTGTCATGGCTGGCACGACCCCACGTCAAAGCACCGTCCTCATGAATTTCCTGGTGGTCCGAGTGCCCCTCGCTTATAACACAATCCTCGAGAGGCATGGGCTCAATCTTTTGGACGCTGTCATATCCACTAAACGACTCCTCCTAAGGTTTCCTACCAGGGAGGGAGTCAGGGAGATGTGGGGGAGCAGAACCTGCTCCTACTTTGCTATCATACGGCCCTAGTCCGCAGGAGGCGGCACCTGCACCTGCATCGGAGACACTGGACCCCCGGGACCTGGCAAGAAGAGGGGAGCCGGCCGAGCGCCTGCTTGCTTTCCCTCTCGGAGAGGACCCAACGAAGACAATCCAGATTGGAGCCCTACTCCCAGAGGAGGCCCGTGACCAGCTCCTCACTTTCTTATGGGCTAACGCAGATGTCTTCGCCTGGTCGGCATCCGACATGCCAGGCATTCCGGAGGAAGTGATCACCCACCAGCTCAACATCAGGCCGGAGTGCCGACCCATTAGGCAGAAGAAGAGGAGCTTTGCCCTTGACAGGCAAAGGGCCATGGATGAGGAGGTGTGAAAGTTGTTGGCAGCCGGTCACATCCGTGAGGTACACTACCCTGACTGGCTGGCGAATGTCGTGATGGTTCGCAAGGCCAATGGGAGCTAGAGGATGTGCGTGGACTTCACTGATCTCAATAAGGCATGCTCCAAAGACAGCTTCCCATTGCTCGGATCGACCAGCTAGTGGATGCCACGTTCGGGCATGAAACTCTTAGCTCATGGATGCCTTTTTGGGGTACAACCAGATCAGGATGAACCCGGCTAATGAAGAAGCCACCTCCTTTGTCACTGAAAAAGGGCTTTATTGTTACAAGGTAATGCCGTTTGGGTTGAAGAATGCCGGAGCTACCTATCAGAGGTGATGAATAAGGTCTTTGAGGACCAGATCGGGTGTAACATGGAGGTGTACGTGGACGATATGCTAACCAAGAGCACCAATGCTGCTGACCATGTCACCGACCTTGCAGAGACTTTCAACAACCTGCGCCGGTACAAAATGAGGCTGAATCCCCGCAAGTGTGCCTTTGGGGTGGTGGCAGGCAAGTTCCTGGGCTTTATGGTAACCCAGCGGGGGATTGAAGCCAATCCTGACAAGATCCGGGCTATCTTGGATATGAGGCCCCAGCTAATAAGAAGGAGGTGCAACGCCTAACCGAAAGGGAGGCGGCCTTGAGTCGCTTCATGTCGAGATCGGCAGAAAGGTACCTGCCCTTCTTTAAGGCGCTGCGCAAGGTCAGCAGCTTCGAGTGGACAAAGGAGTGTCAGGATGCCTTTGAAGAGTTGAAGCGATTTCTATCCACTCCCCCGCTGTTGTCCAAGCCGGAGGGCAGGGAAGAGCTCTTCCTGTACCTCGCAGCCTCCCCAGAGGCCGTCAGTTCTTATGCTCGTGCGCATGGAGGCCGACGGGGTGCAGAGGCCGGTCTACTACACCAGCAAGGTACTTCATGATGCTGAGACAAGATACACTAGAACCGAGAAGATCATTTTTGCCCTGGTGGTCTCTGCCCAACGCTTCCGACCCTACTTTCAGGCTCATCCCATCGTGGTGCTCACGGACCAACCTCTTCGGACCATCTTGTCCCGTCCTGACACCTCCGGTCGGCTGGCCAAATGGGCAATCAAATTGAGTGAGTTTGACCTATCTATTCAGCCAAGGTCAACCATGAAGTCTCAGGTGTTAGCTGATTTCTTGGTCGAGTGTACTTGGATTGAGGAACGTACAGAGGAATCACGTCCAGAGGAACGTATGGGCTCCTCAGCCGAGAAGGCAGAAAAGGAAGACTGGATCTTGCACGTGGACGGAGCAACAAATTCTCAGGGGAGCGGAGCCGGGCTCATCCTTGCGAGCCCCGAAGGGAGGTGGTGGAGTATGCCCTTCGGTTTCAGTTCCGGCCACTAATAACCAAGCAGAATATGAGGCCCTGTTGGTGGGGATGAGGCTGGCTGAGGAGCTCGTACAGGGCGTCTGAGAGCCTTCACGGACTCCCAGCTTATTTCTGGGCAAGTTGTTGGAGAATACGAAGCCAGAGATCCGACCATGTCCCGTTACTTGAGTAAGGTGCAGCTCCAAGCCTCTCGGTTCTCTTACTTTCGTGTCAGCTACATTCCCGGGCGGAGAACGCCAGGGCCGATGCACTGTCCCGTTTGGCCACCTTGGCCGATGAGACACTGGGAAGAACATATGTGAAGCACTTGCAGACCCCAAGCATTGAAGCTACGGAAGAGGCATTGCCGGTGGCGCAAGGGCCCTCTTGGATGGATGCCTATGCGATATTTGACCGACGGCACCCTCCCTGAGGACCCCGCGGAGGCTAGATTGCTCAAGCGGCAGGCCCCAAGGTTCCTGATAATGGACGGGAGGCTCTATCGAAGGTCATTTTCGTACCCGGTCCTCAAGTGCGTAGGGCCAGTAGAAGTAGACTACATCTTGCGGGAAATTCATGAAGGCATCTGCGGGAGTCATCCGGGGGCAGAGCCCTAGCTCACAAGGCCCTACGACAGGGGTACTGACCATGAAGGAGGACGCGGCTGAGCTTGTTAAGAAGTGTGATAGCTGCCAGCGCCATGCCAATATTCAGCGACAGCCGACGTCTCAGTTGACTCCTTTGGTGGCATCTTGGCCCTTCGTCCAGTGGGGTATGGATATCTTGGGACCATTCCCCCAGCCTCCGGACAGCGCAAGTTCCTCTTGGTGGCCGTCGATCACTTCACCAAGTGGATTGAAGCCGAAGCTCTTGCTAAAATAACTGAAAGCAGGGTGAGATCCTTCTTTTGGAAGTCTATCATATGCCGGTTCGGGCTACCTTATACTCTGGTCATCGACAACGGCCGGCAGTTCGATAACGCGCCCTTCTGAGGGTTCTGCACCAAACTCGGCATCCACCAGAGATTCACTTCCGTCGGACACCCCTAGACCAATGGAGCGGCCGAAGTGACCAATCGCATCATTCTCCAAGGACTAAGAGCCCGACTAGATGATTGCAAGGGGCGCTGGGTGGAGGAGCTTTACAATGTGCTATGGGCCTACCATACAACGCCACGAGCCCCCATCGGAGAAACTTCGTTCAGCCTGGTCTTTGGGTCCGAAGCTATCATCCCGGTGGAGATAGGCTCCCCAAGTCCTCGGGTGGAGTCGTATAATGAGGAAAACAACTCGGACCGGCTGCGGGCCAACCTTGACTTGGTGGAGGAGGTGCGAAACCGAGCGTGGCTGCGGATGGCGGTCTACCGACAACGAGCTGCCAGGTACTACAACGCCCGTGTGCGTTCCAAGACTTTCTTACCGGGAGACTTGGTCCTTCGACGAGCTGAAGTCTCAAAGCCGACGGAAGGAGGCAAGCTAGCTCCGAATTGGGAGGGGCCCTACCGGATCGCCGAGACACTTCGTCACGGGGCATACAAGATCGAAGAGCTGGATGGAGGCCGCTCCCACGGACGTGGAACGTCGACAACCTCCGTCGATACTATCAGTAGTACATTTTCTTTCGGCATTAAATACCATGCTAGTATCCTTGTGGGTTTTCACCCTTCACTTCTTATCAATGAACTTAAATTCTAGTCTCTCAGTTTTTCCACAAAGCCCGACCCCCGTCGGCACTTAAAGCCCTGGGCCAGCCAGGCAAAAGCCCGACCCCCATCGGCACTTAAAGCCCTGGGCCAGCCAGACACAAAGCCCGACTCCGATCGGCACGAAAGCCCTGGGCCAGCCAGGCACAAAGCCCAGTGTACCACTGGCAGAGCGATGTACCATCGGCTCTCAGCAGTTTAAGCCCGACTCCGATCGGCACGAAAGCCCTGGGCCAGCCAGGCACGAAGCCCAGTGTACCACTAGCAGAGCGATGTACCATCGGCTCTGGCAACTTAAGCCGACCCGGTCGGCACAAAAGCCCTGGGCCAGCCAAACACAAAGCACGACTCCGGTCGGCACAAAGCCCTTGGCCAGCCAGGCACAAAGCCCAGTGTACCACTGGCAGAGCGATGTACCATCGGCTCTCAGCAGCTTAAGCCCGACTCCGGTCAGCACGAAAGCCCTGAGCCAGCCAGGCACAAAGCCCAGTGTACCACTGGCAGAGCGATGTACCATCGGCTCTCAGCAGCTTTAGCCCGACCCCGGTCGGCACAAAAGCCCTGGGCCAGCCAGGCACAAGGCCCGACTCGATCGGCACGAAAGCCCTGGGCCAGCCAGGCACAAAACCCAGTGTACCACTGGTAGAGCGATGTACCATCGGCTCTCAGCAGCTTAAGCCCGACCCCGGTCGGCATAAAAGCCCTGGGCCAGCCAGGCATAATGCCTAGTGTACCACTGGCAGAGCGATGTACATTGGCTCTCAGCAGCTTAAGCCCGACCTCGTCGGCACAAAAGCCTGACTCCGGTCGGCACGAAAGCCCTGGGCCAGCCAGGCACAAAGCCTAGTATACCAATGGCAGAGCGATGTACCATCGGCTCTCAGTAGCTTAAGACCGACTCTGGTCGGCACGAAAGCCCTGGGCCAGCCAGGCACAAAGCCCAGTGTACCACTGGCAGAGCGATGTACCATCGCTCTCAGCAGCTTAAGCCCGACCTCGGCACTTAAAGCCCTGGGCCAGCCAGGCACGAAGCCCGACCCCGTCGGCACTAAAGCCCTGGGCCAGCCACAAAGCCCGACACTTAAAGCCCTGGGCCAGCCAGGCACGAAGCCCGACCCCCGTCGGCACTTAAAGCCCTGGGCCAGCCAGGCACAAAGCCCGACCCCCGTCGGCACTTAAAGCCCTGGGCCAGCCAGGCAAAAAGTCCGACTCCGATCGGCATGCCAGCCAGGCACAAAGCCCAGTGTACCACTGGCAGAGCGATGTACCATCGGCTCTTAGCAGCTTAAGCCGACTTCGGTTGGCACGAAAGTCCTGGGCCAGCTAGGCACAAAGCCCAGTGTACCACTGGCAGAGCGATGTACCATCGGCTCTCAGCAGCTTAAGCCCGACTCCGGTCGGCACGAAAGCCCTGGCCAGCCAGGCATAAAGCTCAGTGTACCATTGGCAGAGCGATGTACCATCGGCTCTCAGCAGCTTAAGCTTGAAGCCCGATTCCGATCGGCACGAAAGCCCTGGGCAGCCAGGCACAAAGCCCAGTGTACCACTGGCAGAGCGAATACCATCGGCTCTCAGCAGCTTAAGCCCGACTCCGATCGGCACGAAAGCCCTGGGCCAGCCAGGCACAAAGCCCAGTGTACGCTGGCAGAGCGATGTACCATCGGCTCTTAGCAGCTTAAGCCCGACCCCGGTCGGCACAAAAGCCCTGGGCCTGCCAGGCACAAAGCCCGACTCCGATCGGCACGAAAGCCCTGGGCCAGCCAGGCACAAAGCCTAGTGTACCATTGGCAGAGCGATGTACCATCGGCTCTCAGCAGCTTAAGCCCGACCCCGTCGGCACTTAAAGCCCTGGCCAGCCAGGCACAAAGCCCGACCCCCGTCGGCACTTAAAGCCTGGGCCAACCAGGCACAAAGCTCGACCCCCGTCGGCACTTAAAGCCCTCGGCCAGCCAGGCACAAAGCCCAGTGTACCACTGGCAAGCGATGTACCATCGGCTCTCAGCAGCTTAAGCCCGACTCCGGTCGGCACGAAAGCCCTGGGCCAGCCAGGCACAAAGCCTGTACCACTGGCAGAGCGGTGTACCATCGGCTCTCAGCAGCTTAAGCCCGACTCCGGTCGGCACGAAAGCCCTGGGCCAGCCAGGCACAAAGCCCAGTGTACCACTGGCAGAGCGATGTACCATCGCTCTCAGCAGCTTAAGCCCGACCCCCGTCAGCACTTAAAGCTCTGGGCCAGCCAGGCACGAAGCCCGACCCCCGTCGGCACTTAAAGCCTGGCCACCAGGCAGAAAGCCCGACCCCCATCGGCACTTAAAGCCCTGGGCCAGCTAGGCACTAAGCCTGACTCCCGTCGGCACTTAAGGCCCTGGGCCAGCCAGGCCCAAAGCCCGGCATACCCCCGGCAAAGCGGAGCGTCAGGAGCCCGTCAGCCTCGACCTCTTAAGTCCAATGCCTCAACCCCAGGAAGCTCGTCCTTCTTGGCCCTAAGGTTCGGTCCTATCTAGCCAAGTCAGCGATTCGCGAAAGAATTAAAGGTTACCCCACTGCGCTGATGAAGCCCTGAGAGGTCGCACGTCATTAACCAATGAATTTGGGTAGAGATTGCAGATGGACAAAGACAATTCATCTTGAGGGAAAGTGATATTTCATTAATTTAAAGTGATTACAAAAGCACGACCTAGTCGGACTTACAAAAATAAAATACAAGTGGAGGCTCACGGTTCAGCCGGTGCGGGCTCGTCATCGGATGAGGCCAACTCCGAGAGACGCTTTGGTTCGACCTCTAGGGCTTGAGGAAAGTTTAAGTCCCAAGCGACTTTCTTCTTCCCATGCTGAAATCCTTGAAAAAACGCCCCCGCCGAAGCTTCCGCCAGTTCATCTATAAAGCGCTCGGACGCCTTGAATTCTTCTATGACCCTGGCGGTCCAAGCCGCTACGGCTGCTTCCACCTCGGCGGCTCGAACTCCCTCCTCTGGCGAGAGCTGCCGCTGTTGCCCTCTCGGCCTCCTGGCGCGACGTGCCTCCTCGGCTTTATCAGCCCTCTCCTCCGCAGCTGTTGCCCTCTCCTCCTCAGACCTTACCCTCTCCTCCGCCGCCCTTGCCCTCTCCTCGGCCTCGGTCACCCGACTCTCGATTGCTTGGATGGTCGAGGTCAATTCAAAGATGTGCAGATCTCTGGCTGCGACGGTGTTTTTAGCGTCCGTCATTTGGCGGAGTGTCGCCCGCAAGCGGTTGGCCTCAGCCTCCGCTCGGCTCTTAGCAGCCCTTACCTCACTGGCCCAAGTGGTTCTGGCCGACTCCAGGGCCCCCTCGGCCGCCTCCGCACGATGACAAGCTTCCTCGGCCTCCTTCTGGGCCTCCCGCAGAAGGGCTTTCCCTCGTGAATGACCTCCCTTGTAGCCCTTAGGGAGTTTGCAAGCTGCGTGCAGTTTCCATGTTAAAAAAAAGAGAGAAGAAGAAAAGAAAAAGAGAAATACGAGGCAAAGGGTTGCAGGACAACTTACTCTGACGAGGGCTGCGTAGGACTTCGGTAGAATGTAGCCGCCTTCAAGTGGCTAAGCTCCTCCAGGACCTCAGGTATGAAGACTGGCGAGAGGACCCGCTCTGCCCAGCGCCCGTCGTTCAGAATGGAGTCCCGAGGCGGCCCCGGTCTGGCTTCATTCCCTTCGGTTGCCTCGGCGTTACCAGACTCGGTGCGCGGGCTGCTCATTGGCGTCTGCTTGGGGGGTGGGCTTGCTGCCCCTGACGACCCCTCGCCCAGCTCCGGCTGCCTCGGGGAGGGTCGGTCCGCTGGGAGCTAAGAGCTCCTCCACCATCGCTGGCTCCTCTGCTACCGTCGGCTCCTCCGCAGCCGGCTCCTCCGTTAGTACCCCCTCGGTCACCGCCCTTTCTGGCGGGGTGTCGGCTGTGAGGTCAATCTCCGGAGCGACCGGGGGCTCTTGCGGTGCTGGTGGCTCGAGCACCTGCACCGTCGGGCGTTTTGGAGCCGGTGCTCGCCGATCTTCACTTGGTCCTTCCCGGACCCTCTTCTTGGCGACGGCCCTCAAGAGTTTCTGGGTTGGGACCTTCATGGCTGTACAACTTCGGTCAGGATCGGTAAAAAAAAAAGAAAAGGGGAGAATGACGAAACAGGAAGACTTTGACTAAGTATAAGAGAGACTTACCGCGGTGGGAAATGAGACCCACCGATTGGAGGTTCTCTTCCGTTAAGAGCAGGGTGTACCGAGGGATGTCGGTAGCCAACAGCCGTCCTAACGCTTCCTTGTCTCCGGGGTGGACTGTGGAATTCGTTACCTCGAAGGTCAAGGTCCCCCCATCGGGCCTTGACTTGGTCAAGATTTGCAAAGAAGAACCGGATTTTCATCCCTTGATAGAGGAAGGAAGGAGTTTCAAGACTCGGCTGGGTCGGGGCTGAAATAGCCACCAACCCTTTTGAGACCGGAGAATGTAGAATAAGCGAAAAAGAGAAACCCGAGGTGTGATTTGGAGATGGTGGCAGAGAACAACGAAGGCGCTAACGACCCTAAGGGAGTTTGGGACCAACTGTGAAGGGGTCAGGGAGTAGTAGTCGAGGAGGCTTGCGAAAAAAGGGGGGAGGGGTAAACGGAGGCCTACCCTCAAAGAAATCTCGTAATGGCCACTCGATGGGTCGAGAGGAGATCACTCGGTCGTCGGGAGTTGGAAGATAAAGCCCAATCTCCCGAGGGATTTGGTAACGGGCCTGGATGTTTGCTAGATCCCGGCCTGTTACCGTGGAGGCGACCCCTTCCGGGGATTTCGTCCCCACTCTCGAGAGGAGGCGCTGGCCCCTCGACGGAGCCCTACCAACCACCACTGGACGCCCCCTATGGGAGCCTCCTGGCGACCCTTGCTGGGCCAGGGGGACGCAGTCCTCCGGATCGGAGGACCACTCGAAGGGAGGAGGAGGAGGAGGAGAAGAAGAAGAGACTTGAGGCCTCTCCGACGAAGAATGATTCTCTGAATCGTCCTCTGTAGACCAGGACTGGGAACTCATGGCGAGAAGAAGAAACAGAGGAACCTAGAAGGAGCAAAAGGCTGACCTGGGAAGGAAAGTGATGCGCGCAGGCTCTCAGGTTGCAGGGGGACCAGGGAGCAGAAGATCGAGGAAGCAGAGGAAGAAGACGATAGCAGGAACAGAATGGCTGCTTTCGACCCTTCGCTCATGTTTTATTCAGTTTCAAATCATCCCGCTGTGCCTCGTCCACCACGTGGACTCTCACAATAGGATGGACCGCCTTGGAAACCGCTGAGCGCGAGATACGATTTGCTTTCGGCTAATGATGGGACGCCGCTGATGTTGCCGCTATGATGGGTAATGATGGCACGACCTTCCTCACGGACTCCAACGGATCAACCCTACTTCAAGGACGATTGCCGCAAATCGGGTGGACAGTATTGGCTGCCTTTTCACATCGCCACACCGCCCGCATAAAATCATCGTAGCGCCCATAGGCACGTGTCCGGAGGCGGTTTGCGATGGGCGGGGATCAGCCACTTGGGAGGTGACACCCCTTTCGCCTTACTGGGGTGGGCCCACTCTGTCTTAGGGGTAGGGGGCATCTGATATGGCTGATCCAACGCCGTCGGAATAAACGACAACAATAACGGCGACTGACGGAGGCTTTCTCGACCCCCCGATACCCCCTTTTGGTCTTGGGCCGCATGAACAATATCTCTACCCCCGAGACCCCCTCTCAATCTCGGGCCACATGAACAGTGTCACCACCCCCGAGACCCCCTCTCGGCCTCGGGCCATATGAATAGTATCTTAGCCCTCGAGACCTCCTCTCGGTCTCGGGTCACATGAACAGTATCTTAACCCCCGAGACCCCCTCTCGATCTCAGGCCACATGAACAGTGTCACCACCCTCGAAACCCCTCTCGGTCTCGGGCCACATGAACGGTATCTCAGCCCCCGAGACCCCCTCTCGGTCTTGGGTCACATGAACAGTATCTCAACCTCCGAGACCCCTTCTCGGTCTCGAGCCACATGAACAGTGTCACCACCCCCGAGACTCCCTCTCGATCTCGGGCCACATGAACAGTATCTCAGCCCCCGAGATCCCCTCTCGTCTCGGGTCACATGAACAGTATCTCAACCCCTGAGATCCCCTCTCGGTCTCGGGTCACATGAACAGTATCTCAGCCCCCGAGACCCCTCTCGGTCTCGGGTCGCATGAACAGTATCTCCACCCTTAAGACCCCCTCTCGGTCTTGTCACCGCCCCCGAGACCCCCTCTCGGTCTTGGGCCACATGAACAGTACTTCGACCCACGGCGCACTATCCGACCCGCTCTGGGCCACCTTGCATGCCCACACGATCTGCCGCACATCTGTAGCAGGGTGTGACCATGCCTCATAACGGTGTATGGTCCGTTGTATGTCTGTCACTGTGCGCGACCATATCCCCTTGTAGCGTGCGGTCCGCCACCTGCCCGCTACTATGCGCAGTTACATCCAGCGGTGGCGCGCACCAGATATAGCCTCAGATGCAGGATACCTGTGAGGCCGTGCTGACCAATGACGCGAGACACCTCCGGCATGTATGGTGACAGTACGATCTGTCATTGTCTGCCTTATATTTTGTCCGTTATCGAACTGGGCTCCTGGAAGTCAGCGATCTTCGAACAGGTATAAAAGCATACGCTCACGCTATAAATAGGGATACTTGAACTCTGGTCTTTCTAGCTCTTTTCCACTAGTTAAGCCCTAACTGTTTAGTTCCCTTCGGCTAGACAGTTCTCATCTGTTCCCAAGTAACTGACTTGAGAGTCGGATGGTCCCCACCGGAGCATCCGGTCTCCGGGGACTTTTCTTGTAGGAGTCCAGCGAGGAGGATGTCCGTTTTCCTGTACTTAAAGGAAGTGACTTGGCGTCATCACTGACAACCTTCGTCGGTACTATCAATAATGTGCATCAACATTTGATTATAGATTTAAATATTTTATTCCTTCGTGAACTTGAAATAACTCATCTTTTTCTGTTAATAAAGATATGTTCGAGTATCTCACCTTTTCAGCCCAAAGCCCGACTCCGGTCGGCACTGAAAGCCCGAGGCCAGCTCAGCACCAAAGCCCGACTCCGGTCGGCACTGAAAGCCCGAGGCCAGTTCGGCACCAAAGCCCGACTCCGGTCAGCACTGAAAGCCCGAGGCCAGCTCGGCACCAAAGCCCGACTTCGGTCGACACTGAAAGTCCGAGGTCAGCTCGGCACCCAAGCCTGACTCTGGTCGGCATTGAAAGCCCAAGGCCAGCTTGGCACCATAGCCCGACCCCGATCGGCACTGAAAGCCCGACTTCGATCGGCACTGAAAGCCCGACTTCGATCGGCACTGAAAGCCCGAGGCCAGCTCGGCACCAAAGCCCGATTCCGATCGGCACTGAAAGCCCGAGGTCAGCTCGGCACCAAAGCCCGACTTTGGTTGGCACTGAAAGCCAGAAGCCGGCTCGGCACCAAACCCAGACTCCGATCAGCACTGAAAGCCCGAGGTCAGCTCCGCTCCAAAGCCCAACTCCGGTCGGCACTGAAAGCCCGAGGCCAGCTCGGCACTAAAGCCCAACCCCGGTCGGCATTGAAAGTTCGAGGTCAGCTCAGCATCAAACCCCGAGACCGGCTTGGCACCAAAGGACTGGCCTCGACCAGCCCTGAAGCCCTGGTGACCGATCGACGCTACAAACCTATTGCAAGACTGACACCCCGAGGCCGATCTTGAGTTTTCGCAAAGGAAAGTTCCGAAGCTGGCCTCAATGCTTCCCTAGGGATCCGATCCCACACAATGAAGTCGCAGACTTGCTCATGGTGAGCAAACGACTACAATGGCCCCACTAGCGCCGATGTAGCCCTATCGGGAATCCTACAAAGGTGGAATAAGTAGGAGACACTACTTTGAGCTAAGTATTCAGAGCCTTCAAAGGCAAATTTCAAAGAAAATCAATCATTTTCATTACTTGGTGAATGTTTACAAAACATCGATCAAGTCGGACTTTAATACAAAAAATAAAAATACATAAGTATATGCTAGGTGTTCAGAGCTTGGTCGGCGCGGGCTCGTCGTCAGCTTGCCCTCAGCACCACAGATGGCTCCTCAGGCTCCTCGTCCGGTTCAATGCCCTCGACGCCCGAGAGGCCGAAGACCTTGGCCACCTTCTCTTTGCTGTCCTGGAAGCCCTGAAGGTAAAGGTCGGCAGAGGCCTCGGCTAGCTCATCCGTGAAGCTGCGGACTTTCGGAAGTCGTCCACCGCCTCGACGGACCTCCTTTCGGCAGCCACTGCCCTCGCCTCGGCGGCTGCAGCCCTTTCTTCGGTGGCCGCAGCTCTATTCTCGGTGGCGGTGACCATCTCTTTCGCCTCTCGCGCCGCGGCCTCCCTCTCCGCCGCCTGGGTGTCGGCCATCCTCGCGTCCTCTTCCGCATTCTCGGTCCTCTCCTCGGTCGCTTTCACCTTAATGAAGAGGGCATCGATTTGAAAGTCCCGAGCGGTGATGACTGCCATGGCAGCTCCCAGCTATTCCATGGCCACCCGGGCGCGCTCCACCTCAGCCGCCACTCGGGGCTCGGCCTTCTCGAGCTCCTCAGTCCGTTCGGTCCGCGCCACCTCTAGAGCTTCCTCTACCCTCTCGGTCCGGGCGTCGGCGACCTCTTGCTCGGTCTGGCGGAGGACGACCTCACCTTGGTTGAAGACGTCTCTTATGGCGACCAGGGAGTTCACTGACTGCATCAAAGATATTGTTAGCACAAACAGTTGGAAAAATTTGAGAATTCCTGTGAGGCGGAATACTTACCCATATATGAGCCATGAAGGCTTCTCGGAAGAAGGCCGAGGCCCCCTGACGGTGGAGCTCCCTCTGGAACTCTGGCAGGCAAATCTGGAAGATCAGCCGCTCCGCCTAGTGACCGTGGTTCATCACCGAGAGCCGGGAGGGGATTGCCCCAGCCTCGCCTCCTTCTGCAGTCTCAGTCGGTCCCGGTGCTGAGGGTGCCGTGCCAGAGGCTAACGGCATCTCCTCCATCGATGGCCTCGCCGCCGTCAGGTGATCCCCACTCGGCCGCTCCACCGCGGACGGGCCCTCGTCTGGACTTGGCCCTACTTCCAGGTGGGCCTGTTCTGCGGCCGAGGCGGTAGGCTTCGCGGGCGCACTCCCTTCGGGGGAGTATCGGCCGTAAGGTCGATGGCGGGGGTGGGCTCTCGGTCCCCCTGGGACTTGTGCTCCAAGGGAGGGGGGGACCGTGCTGGGGACCGGTTCGCGGATCCGCTGCCCCCTCGGCCTCTCGGCGCCGTCGAGGGCCCTCTTCCTCTTGACTGCCGCTCTACTTGCGACATGGATCGGTATCTTCATAACTGCACAAGTTAAGGGCCGAGATATAAGGGCCAAAAAAAAGAGAGGAAGAAATGAATGAAGGATTGGGAAGGGCTTGCAGCTGCTCGCCGCTGCTCGAGGAGACGCCCGTGAGCTAGAGATTCTCCTCCGACAAGAGTTGGTTGCAGCGGGGGACCACGGCAGTAAGCAGCTGCCCGAGTGCCTCCTTGTCCCTCGGGGCCATCGATTGATCCTTGTTCGG
>UESW01001593.1:0-35547 GCA_900491605.1 Calamus simplicifolius | reverse complement strand
TTCCAACTTTTCCATGCACGCGATTGAGAGATAGATTTGGTTTTATAGGCGCTAGCGAGATTTGAGGAATCCGGCCGTTAGTCTTTACCATGGGAAATCTTTAATTAAAATCAATTAACATGGAACTCTCCTCCATCGCTGGAAATAAGTTCCGCTAATGTGAGATTCCATCGAGGCGTTGGGATATGGCGATTGGAGTTCGTTTTTTGGAAAAATCCAAGCTTGGGAATTTGGCTGTTGGTTTTCCAAATTTTATGGGACTCTCTGTTGGCCATTTTTTTTATGAACATTTATGCATAGCATAATACATGAATTTGGACCGGTTCATAGCCTTTGGCAATGTTTCTGGGCTTTCATTAAAAATTATTATTTTTAATTTCGTGAACATGAGCAACTTCAGGTGGTTGAATTGGTTCCATAGTAAAGCTTTATCTATTAGGATAAATTATTTTTCTGTTATAAAGATCGAGTTGGAACCACGAAATAACATATCGTTAATTTTTAAAAAGGTTCAATCAAATTCAAATTAATGGTATTTTTATGCCTAATAAATTTGTCCATCGTTCGAAATTGAACTAATTGAAATAAGATATCACCAAAGTGACCTCTCTTGTGTAGATGGTTCATGATGTTGGATGTTGTGTATGTGTATGTTTCATGCGGGTATTAATCGGCCCAAAGGAAGGTTAATGCTTGGCCGAACTACACATATGTGTGATGGTAAACACGTAACGATTATAAGGATTTACATGTGAGTAATAAGTCGATCCAAAGATAGATTTATTATTTGACATGCATTATTGTTAGTATTTGATCATTACAACAAGAGTACCACTAGAAGTTAATATTATTGTCCAAAGACTTGATATTAATGTTGCACTGGGTATCTTGAAATGATTTACCATTATTTGAATTTATTGATATTTGGTGTTAATTATTTATGAGCATGTTATTTATGTATTGCTTTTATTTTACAGCTAATGTTGCTACTATTTCTGCTAACCTCAATTCGGTGCCGGTCCTTAATGGTAATAACTTCAAGGCAGGATAAAGGCAAGAAAATAAAGAATAAGGCTGTTAAGGGTCCAGCAAAGAAGAAATAAAATCAGGATAAGGCCTGGACACATTAAGAAGGAATGTTCCAAATTTTGCATGGCATGAAAAGAAAGGTACATTTCTTAATATGGTCTGTTCTGAAGTAAATAGCTTTAGTACCTAGAAACACTTGGTGGTTAGATTCTGTGCTACTACTAACATCAGTGTTTCAATGGAGGGTTGCCTAAGCTACCGAAGGCCAACTGATGCTGAAAGATGCATTTATACGGGAGATGGCAAGTCGGTAGATGTGGAGGCAATTGGGCATTTTAGATTGTTATTAAGTTCTGGTTATTATTTGGATTTGAAAGACACTTTTGTAGTACCATCCTTTAGACGGAATTTGGTTTCTATTTCAGCTTTGGACAAATTAGGATATTGTTGTTCATTTGGAAATAGTTAGTTTAGTCTTTCGTTAAATTCAAATATTATTGGAACTGGTTCTCTTATGGTGTATGACAATCTATATTTGCTTGATACTGTTGATTCTTATAATGAAACCTGAATATGGAATCAAGAGGTACTAAGCGTAAAATTTGCAATAAAAATTCAGAACATTATGGCATAAGCGATTAGGTCACATCTCTAGAAATAGAGTTGAACGACTTGTGTCAGATGGAATTTTGGATTCTCTTGATTTTACAGACTTTAATGTCTGTGTTGATTGCATTAAGGGCAAACAAACCAAAACAAAGAAATTGGGTGCATATAGAACTATGGAAGTCTTAGAGTTGATACATACGGACATTTGTGGACCATTTCTACACCTTCTTGGAATGGTCAACAGTATTTTGTATCATTCATAGATGATTATTCAAGATATGCATACCTATTTCTTATTCATGAAAAGTCCCAAGTTTTGGACGTGTTCAAATCATTTAAAGCTGAAGTTGAGCTTCAACTCAACAAAAGGATTAAAGGAGTCAGATCTGACCGTGGTGGTGAATATTACGGTAGATATGACGGATCAGTGAACAACGTCCAGGACCATTTGCCAGATACCTAGAGGAGTGTGAAATTGTCCCACAATATACCATGCCAGGGTCACCTAGCATGAATGGTGTAGCTGAAAGACGAAACAGACTCTTAAGGATATGGTAAGGAGTATGATTTGTCATTCTACCTTACCAGAGTCACTCTGGGGAGAGGCACTAAAGACAACACCTACATTCTGAATAGAGTACCAACTAAAGCAGCTATCAAAACACCTTATGAGCTTTGGATAGGACGGAAGCCTAGTCTAAAGCATTTTCATGTTTGGGGATGTCCAGCTGAGGCAAGGCCTTATAGCCACATGAAAAGAAATTGGACTCAGGACAGTGAGTAGCTATTTTGTTGGGTATTCTGAGCGATCCAGGGGTTACAAGTTTTATGATCCCAAATCAAGGATAATTTTTGAGATGGAAACTGCAACGTTCTTTGAGGATATTGAGTTTGGGGGGAAATAAAGTTAGAGACTTTGTCTTTGAGGAGGAATTGGAACCTACTACTCTTGTTGAAGAGCAGCTAGTTCCTATTCCTATAATTGCTTTTGATAATGATCAAGTTGCAATTCCAGAACAACAAGAAATTATTGTTCAACCCTCAGAGGTACAAACTCAACAACTCAAAACAAGTGCATCAAGAACAAGTGCCTTTGCGGCGATCCACTAGAGAAAGGAAGAATGCTATTCCAGATGATTATATAGTGTTTCTTCAGGAACATGAGGAAAATAATGGCATGATGGAAGATGATCCTGTCAACTTCCTTCAAGCCATACAAGGTTCCAATTCAGAAAAGTGGATTGAAGCAATGAAAGAAGAGTATAAGTCTATGCAAGACAATAAAGTTTGGGAACTTGTCCCATTACCAGAAGGTGTGAAACCCATTGGTTGCAAATGGATTTTTAAGACCAAACGGGATTCAAAGGGTAATGTGGAAAGGTATAAAGCTCGTCTTGTGGCTAAAGGCTATACTCAAAAGGAAGGGATTGACTTTAAAGAGACCTTCTCTCCAGTTTCATCGAAGGACTCTTTTAGGACAATCATGGCTCTTGTTGCACAGTATGATATGGAACTCCATCAAATGGATGTCAAGACGCGTTTCTCAATGGAGACATTGATGAGACAATTTATATGGTGCAACCAGAAAACTTTGTGTCAGGAGACTCAAAGAAAATGGTTTGCAAATTGACAAAATCCATTTATGGGTTAAAGCAAGCTTCTCGTCAATGGTACCACAAATTTCATCAAGTAATTCTCTCATTTAATTTTGAAGTGAATGCAGTTGATGATTGTGTGTATCACAAGTTCAGTGGGAGTAAATATATTTTTCTGGTTTTGTATGTGGATGACATTTTGCTTGCCACAAATGATATAGGCATGTTGCACGAAACCAAGAGATTTCTATCAAGCAATTTTCAAATGAAAGATCTTGGTGACGCCTCCTTTGTATTGGAAATCCAGATACATCAGATCGTTCTCAGGGTATCCTTGGATTATCACAAAGGAGCTATATCGATAAAGTACTTAAGAGATTTGGCATGTAAAATTGCAAACCAGGTGATACCCCTGTCGCTAAAGGAGATAAATTCAGTATTAATCAGTGCCCAAAAGGAAACCTTGAAGTTGAAGAGATGCAGAAGATTCCTTATGCTTCGGTTGTAGGGAGTCTAATGTATGCTCAAGTTTGTACGCGTCCGGATATTGCGTACATTGTTGGAGTGTTAGGCAGATATTTAAGCAACCCAGTATGGATCACTGGAAAGCAGCCAAAAGGGTTATGAGATATCTGAAAAGAATAAAAGATTACATGCTCACATATAGGAGATCAGATCATTTTGAGATCATTGGTATTCTGACTCCGATTTGCGGGATGCCAAGATAGTAAAAGATCCACTTCGGGCTATGTATATCTGTTAGGTGGTGGGGCTATTTCTTGAGAAGTGCAAAATAGACACTCATAGCTTCTTCTACCATGGCAGCAGAATTTATAGCATGTTATGAAGCATCCAATCATGGATATGGCTGAAAAATTTTGTCACTGAACTGCGCATATTGGAAGGAATTGAAAGACCGCTAAATTTATTTTGTGACAAGTCAGCCGTATTGTATTCCAACAACAATAGGAGCTCAATCAAGTCAAAGCATATTGACATCAAGTTCCTAGTTGTAAAGAAAAGAGTATAGAGTGGTCAGATTTCTATAGAGCATATAGGACAAACTCCATGGTTGCAGATCCCCTTACAAAGGGTGTGCTGTCCAAGGTCTTTCATGAGCATACTTCTCACATGGGCGTTATAGAGCATGACGATGCTTAGATTCAGTGGGAGTTTGTATTGCTTCTATTTTATGCTTTATGTTTGGTTTGTACACACTTATGTGTTTGGATATTTTTGATCAGAAATAAAGTATTTCATTCAGTTCAGTACACTCTGTACAATTATGTTAAAGTTTTGATCTCACTCAAGTTTAAGAAGGACCAGTTGGAAATAGGCATGTTAAGATCACATTACATGTAATTTCATGCTACACATCCACATCATGATCCATGTCATTCAGTTGTATCGACGTGACCATTGATGGTCGAGTTATGATAGATATAACAAAGGCCGCTTTGATCCTATGTTGGTATGATGATGGACCGGATTGGTTATAGATACATTTCAGTAATGACAGTAAAATTGAGCTCATTTGGTTATTTTGCAACATAATTATAAGGTTACACATATAGCCTAGTGGGAGATTGTTGGATTTTTAATCCAACATTGGGCTTATATGTGAAATAATTATGTTGCGGACTGTCAAATAAGGTTAAGCCCTAATTAAAAGTGATCAGCTAAGGTTTCAGTGATTTGGGCTTTAATGTATCTGATTAGGTGTGGCCCTTTAATGTGTAGAGACCTAAGGGGTTATTTCTATTTTTATGATGGGCTTAAATAGAAATACTAAAAGATAATGATGAAAATTATCTATATATAGTGGTTATGGTCCCTGATCGCATGCACGACCTTCTTCTCTAAATCCCATCATCAGAAAGAATAGCCTAGAGAAAATTCTAAAAGGCTCTCTGGGAGTACGTGTTGATCTGGAAGGCCAACCGCAGGATTCTGGAGAGCAATCAAGTAATATGGATTCAGGTACGCTTCTGTTTGTCTATTATGGATTCTTGATGATTAAACATGAATGATTCTTAGGCTTCATGGTGATGATCTTCACCAAAAGGTTTGATTTAATTCCAACACCTTCATCAAGGTGTAGGGATTGCATCCATAAGAATATAAGCTGTTGCACTGAAAGATGAAGCTTGAACTTGAGCAGATCCACTCGGAGCCAAGATCATGACATAACCATTACCTTCTGGCTGAATAACGTATCTGAATTTCCTTGGGAGGAAGAGTAGATGCACTACAGGAATTCTTCAAAGATTTTAAAATGAGAAAAGCGAATGAAAAAGTGATTTGGAATTCTTTAAGGAGACTCCTGTTTGGAAAGATATTACATTTGCAGCCACTTGAGAAGTTCTCATGATCAATTAATGGCCTCTATGTGTTGGCAGATATGGTCAAAAAGGAAAGCCTGTATATTCCTCAAGAAGAAGTCTTCTCCACTCCCTGTCCTATAGAAAATATTGCAATGCTATCAACTTTAGGGATCAATCCGTCATAGCAAAAGAAAAGGAATCATCATGCTTCTCTCCCTACTATCTCCATTGCTGCAATGCACTCTAAACTAATTATGAGGCTTCCTTTTGATCTTGTATCTTTGCTCTACTATTCTACATCTTGTAAATTCTCTATATATTTGCTCTCTCCAATAAATTTGAGGGATGTAATTCATTCCTCTTATTTACCCTTTTTTTTAAAAAATGTAGCACAACTGTTCAAATTAAGAGATTAACCATTGATCTTTTAAAAAAGAAACATAGAAAATATCAGCTTTCATATATTCTATCTATATGGTTATACTTTTCCATCACTTAAGGCACCATCTCCTAGGTGGTTTTAATGAAAACTCAAGTTTGGAGCGTGACTCACAATAAGAAATTAAGCAAGGAAAAGTGATGGCCGGAGACATAAAGCGCTTAAAAGTAACCGTTATGCAGTGGAATACATCGAAGTTTGCATAGCTCTGGTGCTAAAGTTGATGGAGCTTAATAGAAAATTTTGGATGAGTTGTGCTGAAAAGCTAACAATCTCTTCTCTGGTATAGGTCCCATTTGTACTCTTCCCTGAAAGCAAAGCAATTAGACATTAAGAAGAATAATATAACGGAGCGGTGTGGGAGAAGAGGTTTCTCTGGCAATCTTAATAGTACAGAAAGATTTGAGTGACCTACCTGATATGGTTGATCCAACGCCGTCGGAATAAACAACAACGATAACGGCGACTGACGAAGGCTCTCTCACAACCCCCGAGACCCCCTCTCGATCTCGAGCCACATGAACATGTAACAACCCCCGAGACCCCCTCTCGGTCTCGGGCCACATGAACAGTGTCACAATCCCCAAAACCCCCTCTCGGTCTCGGGCCACATAAACAGTGTCACAAACCCCTGAGACCCCCTCTCGATCTCGGGCCACATGGACAATATCTCAAACCCCGAGACCTCTTCTCGGTCTCGGGCCTGATGAACGTATCCCAACCCCTGAGACCCCCTCTCGGTCTCGGGCCACATGATAGTATCACAACCCCCGAGACCCCCTCTCGGTCTCGGTCCACATGAACAGTGTCACAACCCCGAGACCCCCTCTCGGTCTCGGGGCCACATGAACAGTATCACAACCCCCGAGACCCCCTCTCGGTCTCAGTCCACATGGACAGTATCTCAACCCCCGAGACCCCTTCTCGGTCTTGGGCCCAATGAACAGTATCCCAACCCCCGAGACCCCCTCTCGGTCTCGGGCCACATGGACAGTATCTCAACCCCGAGACCCCTTCTCGGTCTCGGGCCCAATGAACAGTATCCCAACCCCCGAGACCCCTTCTCGGTCTCGGGCCACATGGACAGTATCTCAAACCCCGAAACCCCTTCTCGGTCTCGGGCCCAATGAATAGTATCCCAACCTCCGAGACCCCCTCTCGGTCTCGGGCCACGTGAACAGTGTCACAACCCCCGACCCCCTCTCGATCTTGGGCCACATGAACAGTGTCACAACCCTTGAGATCCCCCTCGGTCTCGGGCCACATGAACAGTGTCACAACCCCGAGACCCCCTCTCGGTCTCGGGCCCCATGAATAGTGTCTCAACCCCCGAGACCCCCTCTCGATCTCGGGCCACATGAACAGTACTTTGACCCCCGGGTCGGCGCACGGTTCGGCCCGTTCTGGGCCACCTGGCAAGCCCACATGATCTGCCGCACATCTATAGCAGAGTGTGACCATGTCTCATAATGACGTATGGTTTCGTGGTGTGTTTGTCACTGTGTGCGACCATACCCTATTGCAGCGTGCGGTTCGCCACCATGCCCGCTACTATGCGCGGTCACATCCAGCGGTGGCGCGCGCCAGATATAGCCCAGATGCAGGACACCTGTGAGGCCGTGCTGACCAATGACGGTGACAGTACGATCTGTCATTGTCAGCCTCATATTTTGTCCATTATCGAACTGGGCTCCTGGAAGTCAGCAATCCTTGGGAACAGAAGGGGGATCTTCGAGCAGGTATAAAAAGCATACGCTCACGCTATAAATAGGGATCCTTGAACTCTGATTTTTCTAGCTCTTTTTCACTAGCCTAACAGTTTAGTTCCCTTCGGCTAGACAGTTCCCATATATTCCCAAGTGACTAACTTGAGCATCGAAGGATCCCCACCGAAACGTCCGGTCTCCGGGAACTTTTCTTGCAGGAGTCCGGCGAGGAGGACGTCCGTTTCCCGGTGCTTGGAGAAAGTGACTTGGCGTCATCAGATTGGCGCGCCAGGTAGGGGTCGAACCTTCACTTTCTGCTTAGGAAACATTAGGCAGAAGAAGAGGAGCTTCGCCCCTGATAGGAAAAAGGTGTAGCCGGTCACATCCATGAGGTACACTACCCTGACTGGCTGGCGAATATCGTGATGGTTCGCAAGGCCTGTGGGAGCTGGAGGATGTGTGTGGATTTCACTTATCTCAATAAGGCATGCCCCAAAGACAGTTTCCCATTGCCCCGGATCGATCAGCTAGTGAATGCCACGTCTGGGCATGAAACTCTTAGCTTCATGGATGCCTTTTCGGGGTACAACCAGATCAGGATGAACCTGGCTGATGAAGAAGCCACCTCCTTTGTCACTGAAAAAGGGCTCTATTGTTACAAGGTAATGCCGTTTGGGTTGAAGAATGCTGGAGCTACCTATTAGAGGTTAATGAATAAGGTCTTTGAGGACCAGATCGGGCGTAACATGGAGGTGTACATGGACGATATGCTAACCAAGAGCACCAATGCTGCTGACCACGTCACCGACTTGCAGAGACCTTCAACAACCTGCGTCGGTACAAAATGAGGGTGAATCCCTGCAAGTATGCCTTTAGGGTGGCGGCAGGCAAGTTCTTGGGCTTTATGGTAACCCCGCGGGGGATTAAAGCCAATCCTGACAAGATCCGGGCTATCTTGGATATGAGGCCCCCAGCTAATAAGGAGGTGCAACGCCTAACCGGGAGGATGGCGAACTTGAGTCGTTTTATGTCGAGATCGGAAAAAAGGTGCCTGCCCTTCTTTAAGGCGCTGCACAAGGTCAGCGGCTTCGAGTGGACAAAGGAGTGTCAGGATGCCTTTGAAGAGTTGAAGCGATTTCTATCCACTCCCCCACTGTGTCCAAGCTAGAGGTAGAGAGGAGCTCTTCCGTACCTTGCAGCCTCCCCAAAGGCCGTCAGTTCTGTGCTCGTGCGCATGGAGGCCGACGGGGTACAAAGGCCGGTCTACTACACCAACAAGGTACTTCATGATGTTGAGACAAGATACACTAGAACTGAGAAGATCATTTTTGCCCTGGTGGTCTTTGCCCAACGCTTCCGACCCTACTTTAAGGCTCATCCCATCGTGGTGCTCATGAACCAGCCTCTTCGGGCCATCTTGTCTCGTCCTGACACCTCCAGTCGGCTGGCCAAATGGGCCATCAAACTAAGTGAGTTTGACCTATCTATTCGACCAAGGTCAGCCATGAAGTCTCAGGTGTTAGCTGATTTCTTGATCGAGTGTACTTGGATTGAGGAACGTACGGAGGAATCACGTCCGGAGGAACGTATGGACTCCTCCTCAGCCGAGGAGGTAGAGAAGGAAGACTGGATCTTGCACGTGGATGGAGCAGCAAATTCTTAGGAAAGCGGAGCCGGGCTCATCCTTGCGAGCCCCGAGGGAGAGGTGGTGGAGTATGCCCTTCGGTTCCAGTTCCCGACCACTAATAACCAAGCAGAATATGAGGCCCTATTGGCAGGGATGAGGCTGGCTGAGGAGCTCGGTGCAGGGTGTCTGAGAGCCTTCACGGACTCCCAGCTTATTTCTGGGCAAGTTGCTGAAGAATATGAAGCCAGAGACCCGATCATATCCCGTTACTTGAGTAAGGTGCAGCTCCAAGCCTCTCAGTTCTCTTACTTTTGTGTCAGCTACATTCCCCGGACAGAGAATGCCAGGGCCGACGCGCTGTCCCGTTTGGCCACCTCGGCCGATGAGACACTGGGAAGAACGTATGTGGAGCACTTGCAGACCCCAAGCATTGAAGCTATGGAAAAGGCATTGCCGGTTGCGTAAGGGCCCTCTTGGATGGATGCCTATGCACGATATTTGACCGACAACACTCCCTGAGGACCCCGCGAAGGCTAGACTGCTCAGCGGTGGGCCCCAAGGTTCCTGATAATGGACGGGAGGCTCTATCGAAGGTCATTTTCGTACCCGGTCCTCAAGTGCGTAGGGCCAGCGGAAGCAGACTACATCTTGCGGGAAATCTATGAAGGCATATGCGGGAGTCATCTGGGGGGTAGAGCCCTAGCTCAAAGGCCCTACGACAGGGATACTACTGGCTGACCATGAAGGAGGACGCGGCCGAGCTTGTTAAGAAGTATGATAGCTGCAAGCGCCATGCCAATATTTAGCGACAGCCGATCTCAGCTGACTCCCTTGGTGGCACCTTGGCCCTTCGCCAGTGGGGCATGGATATCTTGGGACCATTTCCCTCGGCCTCTGGACAGTGCAAGTTCCTCCTGGTGGCCGTCGATCACTTCACCAAATGGATTGAAGCCGAAGCCCTTGCTAAAATCATTGAAAGCAAGGTGAGATCCTTCTTTTGGAAGTCTATCATATGCCGGTTCGGGCTACCCCATACTCTGGTCACCGACAATGGCCGGCAGTTCGATAACGCGCCCTTCCGAGGGTTCTGTACCGAACTCGGCATCCACCAGAGATTCACTTCCGTCGGACACCCCCAGACCAATGGAGCGGCTGAGGTGACCAATCGCATTATCTCCAAGGACTAAGAGCCCGACTAGATGATTGCAAGGGGCGCTGGGTGGAGGAGCTCCACAATGTGCTATGGGCCAACCATACAATGCCACGAGCCCCCACCGGAGAAACTCCGTTCAGCCTGGTCTTTGGTCCGAAGCTATCATCCTGGTGGAGATAGGCTCCCCGAGTCCTCGGGTGGAGTCGTATAATGAGGAAGACAACTCGACCGGCTGGGGCCAACCTCGACCTGGTGGAGGAGGTGCGAAACCGAGTGC
Organism: Calamus simplicifolius; assembly: GCA_900491605.1. NCBI lineage: Eukaryota > Viridiplantae > Streptophyta > Magnoliopsida > Arecales > Arecaceae > Calamus > Calamus simplicifolius. The sequence goes on along the minus strand of UESW01001593.1, from coordinate 24,788 downwards.
GGCTGCGGATGGCGGTCTACCGACAATGAGCTGCCAGGTACTACAACGCCCGTGTGCATCCCAAGACTTTCTTACCGGGAGACTTGGTCCTTCGACGAGCTGAAGTCTCAAAGCCGATGAAGGAGGCAAGCTAGCTCCGAATTGGGAGGGGCCCTACCGGATCATCGAGACACTCCGTCACGGGGCATACAAGATCGAAGAGCTGATGGAAGGCCGCTCCCACGGACGTGGAACGCCGACAACCTCCGTCGATACTATCAGTAGTACATTTCCTTTCGGCATTAAATACCATGCTAGTATCCTTGTGGGTTTTCACATTCACTTCTCATCAATGAACTTAAATTCTAGTCTCAGTTTTTTCCACAAAGCCCAAGTCCACTTAAAGCCCTGGGCCAGCCAGGCACAAAGCCCGACTCCGATCAGCACGAAAGCCCTGGGCCAGCTAGGCACAAAGCCCAGTGTACCACTGGCAGAGCGATGTACCATCGGCTCTCAGTAGCTTAAGCCCGACCCCCCGTCGGCACTTAAAGCCCTAGGCCAGCCAGGCACGAAGCCCGACCCCCGTCAGCACTTAAAGCCCTGGGCCAGCCAGGCACAAAGCCTGACCCTCGTTGGCACTTAAAGCCCTGGGCCAGCCAGCACAAAGCCCGACTCCGGTCGGCACGAAAGCCTGGGCCAACCAGGCACAAAGCCCAATGTACCACTGGTAGAGCGATGTACCATCGGCTCTCAGCAGCTTAAGCCTGACTCCGGTCGGCACGAAAGCCCTAGGCCAGCCAGACACAAAGCCCAGTGTACCACTGGCAGAGCGATGTAAATCGGCTCTCAGCAGCTTAAGCCCGACCCGAGGCACGAAAGCCCTGGAACAGCCAGGCACAAAGCCCAGTGTACCACTGGCAGAGCGATGTACCATCGGCTCTCAGCAGCTTAAGCCCGACCCTCGTCGGCACTTAAAGCCCTGGGCCAGCCAGGCACGAAGCTGACCCCCGTCGGCACTTAAAGCCCTAGGCCAGCCAGGCACAAGCCCGACCCCCATCGGCACTTAAAGCTCTGGGCCAGCCAGGCACAAAGCCTGACCCCCATCGGCACTTAAAGCCCTGGGCCAGCCAGGCACAAAGCTCGACCCCCGTTGGCACTTAAGGCCTGGGCCAGCCAGGCACAAAGCCCGACATACCCCTGGCAAAGCAGAGCGTCATCAATCCTCAGGAGCCCGTCAGCCTCGACCTCTTGAGTCCAATGCCTCAACTCCAGGAAGCCCGTCCTTCCTGGCCCTAAGGTTCGGTCCTATCTAGCCAAGTCAGCGATTCACGAAAAGAATTAAAGGTTACCCCTCGGTGCTGATGAAGCCTTGAGAGGTCGCATCATTAACCAATGAATTTGGGTAGAGATTGCAGATGGACAAAGACAATTCATCTTGAGGGAAGTGATATTTCATTAATTTAAAGTGATTACAAAAGAGCCGACCTAGTCGGACTTACAAAAAAAAATACAAGTGGAGGCTCACGGTTCAGCCGGTGCGGGCTCGTCATCGGAAGAGGCCAACTCCGAGAGACGCTCTAGTTCAACCTCTAGGGCTTGAGGAAAGTTTAAGTCCGAGCGACTTTCTCTTTCCCATGCTGAAATCCTTGAAAAAATGCCCCCGCCGAAGCTTCCGCCAGTTCATCTATAAAGCGCTCGGACGCCTTGAATTCTTCTATGACCCTGGCGGTCCTGGCGCGACAGCTGCTTCCACCTCGGTGGCTCGAACTCCCTCCTCTGCGGTGAGAGCTACCGCTGTTGCCCTCTCGGCCTCCTAGGCGCGACGTGCCTCCTCCTTGGCTTTATCAGCTCTCTCCTCCGCTGCTGTTACCCTCTCCTCCGCCACCCTTGCCCTCTCCTCGCCTCGATCGCCCGACTTTCGATTGCTTGGATGGCTGAGGTCAACTCAGAGATGTACAGATCTCTGGCTGCGACGGCATTTTCGGCGTCCATCATCTGGCAGAGCGCCGCCAGCAAGCGGTTGGCCTCAGCCTCCGCTCGGCTCTCAGCAGCCCTTACCTCACTGGCCCAAGCAGTTCTGGCCGACTCCAGGGCCCCCTCGGCCACCTCCGCATGATGACGAGCTTCCTCGGCTCCTTTGGGCCTCCCGCAGAAGGGCCTTCCCTCAGTGAATGACCTCCCTTGTAGCCCTTAGGGAGTTCGCAAGCTGCGTGCAGTTTCCATGTCAAAAAAAGAGAAATACGGAGGCAAAGGGTTGCAGGACAACTTACTCCGACGAGGGCCGCGTAGGACTCTCGGTAGAATGTAGTCGCCTTCAAGTAGCTAAGCTCCTCCAAGACCTCAGGCATGAAGACTGGCGAGAGGACTCATTCTGCCCAGCGCCCGTCGTTCAGAATGGAGTCCCGAGGCGGCCCCGGTCTGGCTCCATTCCCTTCGTTGCCTTGGCATTACCAGACTCGGTGCGCGGGCTGCTCATTGGCGTCTGCTCGGGGGGTGGGCTTGCTGCCCCTGACGGCCCCTCACCCCAGCTCCTGGCTGCCTCAGGGGAGGGTCGGTCCACTGGGAGCTAAAAGCTCCTCCACCATCGCTGGCTCCTCTGCTACCGCCGGCTCCTCCGTAGCCGGCTCCTCCGTTGGTACCCCCTCGGTCACCGCCCTTTCTGGCGGGATGTCGGCTGTGAGGTCAATCTCGGAGCAACCGGGGCTCTTGCGGTGCCGGTGGCTCGGGCACCTGCACCGTCGGGCGTTTTGGAGCCGGTGCTCGCCGATCTTCACTTGGTCCTTCCCGAGCCCTCTTCTTGGCGACGGCCCTCAGGAGTTTCTGGTTGGGACCTTCATGGCTGTACAACTTCGGTCAGGGTCGGTACAAAAAAAAAAAAAAGAAAAAGGGAGAATGACGAAACAGGAAGACTTTGACTAAGTATAAGAGACTTAATGCGGTGGGAAATGAGACCCGCCGACTGGAGGTTCTCTTCCGTTAAGAGCAGGGTGTACCGAGGGATGTCGGTAGCCAACAGCCGCCCTAACGCTTCCTTGTCTCCGGGGTGGACGGTGGAATTCGCGTTACCTCGGAGATCGGGGTCCCCCCACCGGGCCTTGACTTGGTCAAGATTTGCAAAGAAGAACCAGGATTTCCATCCCTTGATAGAGGAGGGAAGAAGGAGTTTCAAGACTCGGCCGGGTCGGGGCTGAAATAGCCACCAACCCTTTTGAGACCGAGAATGTAGAATAAGCAAAAAAGAGAAACCCGAGGTGTGATTTGGAGATGGTGGCAGAGAACAACGAAGGCGCTAACGACCCTAAGGGAGTTTGGGACCAGCTGTGAAGGGGTAAGGGAGTAGTAGTCGAGGAGGCTGGCGAAAAAAGGGGGGAGGGGTAGATGGAGGCCTACCCTCAAAGAGATCTCGTAGATGGCCACTCGACCGGGTCGAGAGGAGATCACCCGGTTGTCGGGAGTTGGAAGATAAAGCCCAATCTCCCGAGGGATTTGGTAACGGGCCCGGATGTTTGCTAGATCTTGGCCTGTTACCGTGGAGGCGACCCCTTCCGGGGATTCCCCCCACTCTCGAGGAGGTGCTGGCCCCGCCTGGTGGCCCCACGATGGAGCCCCACCAGCCGCCACTGGATGCCTCCCTACGGGAGCCTCCCTGGCGACCCTCCGCTGGGCCAGGGGGACGCAGTCCTCCGGATCGGAGGACCACTCGAGGGGAGGAGGAGGAGGAGAAGAAGGAGAGGCTCGAGGCCTCTCCGACGAAGAACGATTCTCTGAATCGTCCTCACAGACCAGGACTGGGAACTCATGGCGGAAGAAGAAACAGAGGAACCTAGAAGGAGCAAGGGGCTGACCTGGGAAGGAAAGTGATGCGCGCAGCTCTCAGGTTGCAGGGGGGACCATGGAGCAGAAGATCAAGGAAGCGAGAGGAAGAAGACGATAGCAGGAACAGAATGGCTGCTTTCGACCCTCCGCCGGTTTTATTCAGTTTCAAATCGTCCCGCCGTGCCTCGTCCACCACGTGGACTCTCACAATAGGATGGACCCTCGGAAACCGCTGAGCGCGGGATACGATTTGCTTCCGGCTAATGATGGGACGCCACTGACATCGCCACTATGATGGGTAATGATGGCACGACTTTCTTCATGGATTCCGATGGATCAATCCTGCTTCGAGGACGATCGCTGCAAATTGGGTGGACAGTATTGGCCGCCTTTTCACATCCCATACCACCCGCATAAAATCGTCGCAGCGCCCATAGGCACGTATCCGGAGGCGGTTTGCGATGGGCGGGGATCAGCCACTTGGGGGGTGACACCCCTTTCGCCTTACTGGGTGGGCCCACTCCGTCTTAGGGGTGAGGGGGCATCTGATATGGCTGATCCAACCGTCGGAATAAACGTCAACGATAACGGCGACTGACGGAGGCTCTCTCACAACCCCCGAGACCCCTCTTGGTCTCGGGCACATGAACAGTGACAANTTAATTAATTTTTTTAAAAAAATTGTGATGCACTGAATTGCGTCGTAATATTTTTATTTCATAATTATATTTATAAAAAAATTTTTTTTAAAATAATTGGTACGCACCTAGTTGCATCGCAATGTAGCGACTTATTTTTTATGCATCGCTAAATTGCGATGCATCTAGTGGCGTCGTAATTTTTTTTTTTTTTTATATTTTAGTTATATTTTATAAAATTTAATTTTTTTTTAAATTTGCAAAGCATTACTTGCATCGGTAAATTAAAAATTAATTTTTTAATTATCCGATTTATCACTAAATTAAAAATATTAAATTTGTGATAAATATTTGCATTGCAAAATAGCGGTACACTATTTGGGTCGCTAAATTAAAATTTAATATTTTTTAATTTTTTGAGCTATGCTTGCTATTGCGTCGCTATTTAGCGACGCAACAGTTGCGTCGCTAAATTAACGATTTTTTTAAAATTTTTTTTTTTTTTGAGTCGCTAAATAGCGATGTAGGTTTCTAAGGTCGCTAATTGTGTCGCTATTTTTTGTTGTCGTTGAGGCATCATAATTTGGTCGCAATTTAGCGACGCAAAATGCGTCGCTAAATTTACGTTGCTATTTCAGTATTTTCTTGTTGTGGAGGCTTGGTCATAAGTCAAATCAAAATTATTCTTTCTCAACTCAAATACTCTTTAAAAATCTTCAAAAAAAAAATACAGCATGAAAAGTAAAAAAAAAAATCACTCGAATAATTTTTTAAAGAGAGAGAGAGAGGAAAAGAGAGAGCGACTATTCTTTAGATTTTTGAGTACATAGTTCTTATCTTTTCCTCAAAAATTATATTCTGATAGTTATAAAGAGACTCGCTATATCGAGTTGCGTTGAGTTAGCTCATCATAGGTGATATGGCTGATCCAACGCCGTCGAAATAAACGACAACGATAACGGCGACTGACGGAGCTCTCTCACAACCCCCGAGACCCCCTCTCGGTCTCGGGCCCAATGAACAGTATCTCAACCCCGAGACCCCCTTTCGGTCTCGGGCCACATAAACAGTATCACAACCCCTGAGACCCCCTCTTGGTCTCTGGCCCAATGAACAGTATCTCAACCCCCGAGACCCCCTCTCGGTCTCGGGCCACATAAATAGTATCACAACTCCCGAGACCCCCTCTCGGTCTCGGGCCCAATGAACATATCTCAACTCCCGAGACCCCCTCTCAGTCTCGAGCCATATGAATAGTGTCACAACCCCCGAGACCCCCTCTCGGTCTCGGGCCGCATGAACAGTGTCACAAACCCTGGACCCCCCTCGGTCTCGGGCCGCATGAACAGTATCACAACCCCGAGACCCCCTCTCGGTCTCGGGCCACATGAACAATGCCACAACCCCCGAGACCCCTCTCGGTCTCGGGCCGCATGAACAATGCCACAACCCCCAAGACCCCCTCTCGGTCTCGGACCGCATGAACAGTATCTCAACCCCGAGACCCCCTCTCGGTCTCGGGCCACATAAATAGTATCATAACCCCCGAGACCCCCTCTCGGTCTCGGGCCGCATGAACAGTATCTCAACCCCCGAGACCCCCTCTCGGTCTCGGGCCACATAAACAGTATCACAACCCCCGAGACCCCTCTCGGTCTCGGGCCACATGAACAGTACTTCGACCCCGGCGCACGATCGGCCCGCTCTGGGCCAGCTGGCATGTCCACATGATCCGCCGCACATTGTAGCAGAGTGTGACCATGCCTCATAACGGTGTATGGTCCGTTGTATGTCTGTCACTGTGCGCGATCATACCCCATTGCAGCGTACGGTCCACCACCTGCCCTACCGTGCAGTCATATCCAGCGGTGGCACACCAGATATAGCCCCAGATGCAAGAGACCTGTGAAGCCGTGCTAACCAATGATGTGGGACACCTCCGGCATGTACGGCGACAATACGATCAGTCACTGTCAGCCTCATCTTTTATCCGTTATTGAACGGGCACCTTGAAATCAACAATCTTCGAGAATGAAAGGGGGATCTTCGAACAGGTATAAAGCATACGCCCATGCCGTAGGTAGGGGGACTGAACTCTGGTTTTTCTAGCTCTTTTCCACTAGTTAAGCCCTAACTGTTTAGTTCCCTTCGGCTAGACAGTTCTCATCTGTTCCTAAGTGACTGACTTGAGCGTCGGAGGGTCCCCACCGGAGCATCCGGTCTCTGGAGACTTTTCTTGCAGGGGTCCGCGAGGAGGACGTCCGTTTCCCGACGCTTGAAGGAAGTGACTTGGCGTCATCAGATTGGCGCCAGGAAGGGGGAGAAAGAGACAGACAACGAACCAGCGATCTGCAACTCCTCTCTCTCCAAGCTCTTGAGTCATGGTGACAACCGTGCGAAAGGGGGCTCTGTCAGTTGCGCTGGGGGGCAGTGCCAAGGAGCTGATCCACTGGCGGTCGCCCCCTCAGCTCCCCCGGTAGGCGTCCCAGCACCGCCGCATCCTCAGGAGGCTGGACCTTCCGCTCCTCCAGTCAGCTCCAGGAAGACCGGTTTGCCGCCCTAGCCACGCAAGTCCAATCCTTGGCGGCGGCGGTCCAAGGCCTGCAGTATCAGCAGGCGGCCCTACGCAGCCAGAGCCATTTCCATCGGTTCGGGCATGATGCAACCCAGCCAGCATTCTTCCCGAAGGAGGTTGCCGGTACCGGAAGCTCGCCACCGTCACGCTTCGCCCAAGCCTTGTCGCCGGGAGGCCTCTAAGAGTCCCCGATCACCTTCTCCCATGCCAGTGTTTCTCCTAGGCGGCGACATGGGAGGGAGGCGGAGCGCCCTCACAGACATCGCCGTCACTTCCCCTCGTCTTCAGAATCCTCAGGGGAAGGTTCCTTTAATGGCCGGATAGCCCGTCGGGCCGAGCGTCGACTCGACGAGTACAACCAGCAGTTGGAGGAACTCAGCCGTCGGATCATCCACCTGCCCGAGACGGATTATGACAGCCGGCCTCCGCTGTCCCGCTGTATCATGGAAGAGCCCATCTCCACCCGGTTCCACCTCCCCAGCTGGATCCGTATGATGGGACTACAGATCCCCTGGACCACCTAGAAAGCTACAAGGTACTCATGCAGGTCCAGGGGGCCACTGATTCGCTCATGTGCATCGCCTTCCCAGCCACCCTAAAGAAGGCTGCCCGAGCTTGGTACTCTCGCCTGCCGCCGCGGAGTATCGATTCCTTCCGTCAGTTGGAAAGAGCCTTTTTGGCCCATTTTGACGCCTGTCGGAAGATCCCAAGAGTAGCTGACAGCCTCTTCGCTGTCTAACAGAAGAGCGGCGAGTCTTTGCGGGATTATGTCGCTCGGTTCAAGGAGGCGGCTCTGGAGGTTTACAATCTTGAAGATTCAGTGGACACTTTGGCCCTGAAGCGAGGGCTTCGTCCGTCCCGCTTTGCATACTCCCTGGATAAGAAGCCGCCCGGTTCTTACGCCAAACTTTTAACCCGGGCCCAGAAGTATATCCGCACTGACGATCCCGGCGAGGCAAGTGGGAGCCCTCAAGAAGCCAGCCTGCCCTGAGCCTGTTGAAGTTCGACCCCAGAAACCTGAACCTCCCGCCGACCAGACAATCGTCCCGAGCTCCTGCACAGAGAGATGGACCCTACACTCCACTGCTCGCCCCTATATCGCACATCCTGCTTGAGATTGAGGGTGAGTCCTATCTTCAGCGCCCACCTCCGATGAACCCAAAGATCCCCCGCAACAAGAACCTCTACTGCCGATACCACCGGGACCATACCACGACACCGACGACTGTCGCCAGCTGAAGAAGGCGATAGAGGATCTTATCCAGTGTGGCCATCTGGGAAGTTTGTTCAGAAGAACAACCCAGATACTCCTGGCCCGTCAGTGCCTCCGCCGTCGATGATCGACAACGCTCCAACAGAGAAGACGGTGGCGATGATTTCCTGGGGGGCAGGTGGCCCGCCCAAGAGGCAGAGAGGGGGGGAGGAGTTAGATCCTGTAATTCCTTTCTTTAAGGAGGACTTAGAGGGGGTGGTGAATAAAAACGATGATAGTATCGTCGTGACCAAGACGATCGCTAAGCATCCTGTAAAAAGAATTCTGGTTGATAGCGGAAGCTCAGTGGATGTTTTGAATTATGATGCTTTTGTTCGCATGAACCTGTCGCCCGACCTGCTCCGGCCCATCGCCACGCCCCTGATGGGGTTCACTGGGGACTCTGTGAGAGTCGAGGGGGAGGTCACTCTTCCTGTAACGGCTGGCACGAGCCCGCATCAAAGCACCGTCCTCATGAATTTCCTGGTGGTCCGAGTGCCCCTCGCTTATAACGCAATCCTCGGGAGGCCTGAGCTCAATCTTTTGGACGCTGTCATATCCACTAAATGACTCCTCGTAAGGTTTCCTACCAAGGAGGGAGTCGGGGAGATGTGGGTGGAGCAGAACCTGCTCCCACTTTGCTATCATACGGCCCCTAGTCCGTAGGAGGTGGCACCTGCACCTACATCGGAGACACTGGACCCGGGACCTGGCGAGAAGAAGGGAGCCAGCCGAGCGCCTGCTTGCTTTCCCTCTCAAGAGGACCCAATGAAGACAATCCAGATTGGAGCCCTACTCCCAGAGGAGGCCCGTGACCAGATCCTCACTTTCCTATGGGCTAACGCAGATGTCTTCGCCTGGTCGGCATCCGACATGCCAGGCATTCTTTAGGAAGTGATCATGCACCAGCTCAACATCTGGCCGAAGTGCCGACCCATTAGGCAGAAGAAGAGGAGATTCGCCCCTGACAGGTAAAAGGTCGTGGATGAGGAGGTGCGAAAGCTATTGGCAGTCGGTCACATCCGTGAGGTACACTACCCTAACTGGCTGGCGAATGTCGTGATGGTTCGCAAGGCCAGTGGGAGCTGAGGATGTGCGTGGACTTCACCGATCTCAATAAGGCATGCCCCAAAGACAGCTTCCCATTGCCCTGGATCGACCAGCTAGTGGATGCCACGTCCGGGCACGAAACTCTTAGCTTCATGGATGCCTTTTCGGGGTACAACCAGATCATGATGAACCCGGCTGATGAAGAAGCCACCTCCTTTGTCACTGAAAAAGGGCTTTATTGTTACAAGGTAATGCCGTTTGGATTGAAGAATGCCGGAGCTACCTATCAGAGGTTGATGTATAAGGTCTTTGAGGACCAGATCGGGCGTAACATGGAGGTGTACGTGGATGATATGCTGACCAAGAGCACCAATGCTGTTGATCACGTCATCGACCTTGCAGAGACCTTCAACAACCTGCCTGGTACCAAATGAGGCTGAATCCCCAAGTGTGCCTTTGGGGTGGCGGCAGGCAAGTTCCTGGGCTTTATGGTAACCCAGCGGGGGATTGAAGCCAATCCTGACAAGATCGGGCTATCTTGGATATGAGGCCCCCAGCTAATAAGAAGGAGGTGCAACGCCTAACCGGGAGGGTGGTGGCCTTGAGTCGCTTCATGTCGAGATCGGCAGAAAGGTGCTTGCCCTTCTTTAAGGCGCTGCGCAAGGTCAACAGCTTCGAGTAGACAAAGGAGTATCAGGATGCCTTTGAAGAGTTGAAGTGATTTCTATCCACTCCCCCGCTGTTGTCCAAGCCAGAGGGCGAGGAGGAGCTCTTCCTGTACCTCGCAGCCTCCCCAGAGGCCGTCAGTTCTGTGCTCGTGCGCATTGATGCCGACGGGGTGCAGAGGCCGGTCTACTACACCAGCAAGGTACTTCATGATGCTGAAACAAGATACACTAGAACCGAGAAGATCATTTTTGCCCTGGTGGTCTCTGTCCAATGCTTCGACCCTACTTCCAGGCTCATCCCATCGTGGTGGTCACGGACCAACCTCTTCGGACCATCTTGTCCCATCCTGACACCTTGTCGGCTGGCCAAATGGGCAATCAAACTGAGTGAGTTTGACCTATCTATTCGGCCAAGGTCAGCCATGAAGTCTCAGGTGTTAGCTGATTTCTTGGTCGAGTGTATTTGGACTGAGGAACATACGGAGGAATCACGTTCGGGGGAACGTATGGGCTCCTCCTCAGCGAGGAGGCAGAAAAGGAAGACTGGATCTTGCACGTGGACGAAGCAGCAAATTCTAGGGAAGCGGAGCCGGGCTCATCCTTGCAAGCCCCGAGGGGGAGGTGGTGGAGTATGCCCTTCGGTTTCAGTTCCTGGCCACTAATAACCAAGCAGAATATGAGGCCTTGTTGGCGGAATGAGGCTGGCTGAGGAGCTCGGTGCAGGGCATCTGAGAGCCTTCACGGACTCCCAGCTTATTTCTGGGCAAGTTGCTAGAGAATACGAAGCCAGAGACCCGACCATGTCCTGTTACTTGAGTAAGGTGCAGCTCCAAGCCTCTCGGTTCTCTTACTTTCGTGTCAGCTACATTCCTCGAGCGGAGAATGCTAGGGCCGACGCACTGTCACGTTTGGCCACCTCGGCCGATGAGACACTAGGAAGAACGTATGTGGAGCACTTGCAGACCCCAAGCATTGAAGCTGCGGAGAGGCATTGCCAGTTGCATAAGGGCCCTCTTGGATGGATGCCTATGCCCGATATTTAACCGACGACACCCTCCCTGAGGACCCCACGGAGGCTAGACTGCTCAAGCGGCGGGCCCCAAGGTTTCTGATAATGGACGGGGGGCTCTATCGAAGGTCGTTTTCATACCCGGTCCTCAAGGGCATAGGGCCAGCAGAAGCAGACTACATCTTGGGAAATCCATGAAGGCATCTGCGGGAGTCATCTAGGGGGCAGAGCCCTAGCTTACAAGGCCCTACGATAGGGGTACTACTAGCTGACCATGAAGGAGGACGCGGTCGAGCTTGTTAAGAAGTGTGATAGCTGCCAGCGCCATGCTAATATTCAGCGACAGCCGACGTCTCAGCTGACCCCCTTGGTGGCACCTTGGCCCTTCGCCCAGTGGGGTATGGATATCTTGGGACCATTCCCCCGGCCTTCGGACAGCGCAAGTTCCTCCTGGTGGCCGTCGATCACTTCACCAAGTGGATTGAAGCCGAAGCCCTTGCTAAAATCACTGAAAGCAAGGTGAGATCCTTCTTTTGGAAGTCTATCATATGCTGGTTCGGGCTACCCCATACTCTGGTCACCGACAATGGCCGGCAGTTTGATAAACGCCCTTCCGAGGGTTTTGCACCGAACTTGGCATCCTCCAGAGATTCACTTCCGTCGAACACCCCCAGACCAATGGAGCGGCCGAGGTGACCAATCGCATCATTCTCCAAGGATTAAGAGCCCGACTAGATGATTGCAAGGGGAGATGGGTGGAGGAGCTCCACAATGTGCTATGGGCCTACCATACAACGCGCAAGCCCCCACCAGAGAAACTCCGTTCAGCCTGGTCTTTGGGTCCGAAGCTGTCATTCCGGTGGAGATAGGCTCCCCGAGTCCTCGAGTGGAGTCATATAATGAGGAAGACAACTCGGACCGGCTGCGGGCCAACCTCGACCTGGTGGAGGAGGTGCGAAACTGAGCGCGGCTGCGGATGGCGGTCTACTGACAACGAGCTGCCAGGTACTACAACGCCCATGTGCGTCCCAAGACTTTCTTACCGGGAGACCTGGTCCTTCGACGAGCTGAAGTCTCAAAGCTAACGGAAGGAGGCAAGCTAGCTCCGAATTGGGAGGGGCCCTACCGGATCACCGAGACACTCCGTCACGGGGCATACAAGATCGAAGAACTAGATGGGAGGCCGCTCCCGGACATGGAACGTCGACAACCTCCGTCGATACTATCAGTAGTACATTTCCTTCCGGCATTAAATACCATGCTAGTATCCTTGTGGGTTTTTCACCCTTCACTGCTCATCAATGAACTTAACTTCTAGTCTCTAGTTTTTCCATAAAACCCAGTGTACCATCGACAGAGCGATATACCATCAGCCCTCAGCAACTTAAGCCCGACCCCGTCGGCACTTAAAGCCCTAGGCCAGCCAGGCATAAAGCCCAGTGTACTACTGACAGAGCAATGTACCATCAGCTCTCAGCAACTTAAGCCCGACCCTCGTCGGCACTTAAAGCCCTGGGCTAGCCAGGCATAAAGCCTAGTGTACCACTGGCAGAGCGATGTACCATCAGCTCTCAGCAACTTAAGCCCGACCCCCATCGGCACTTAAAGCCTGGGCCAACCAGGCATAAAGCCCAGTGTACCACTGGCAGAGCGATGTACCATCAGCTCTCAGCAACTTAAGCCCAACCCCCGTCGGCACTTAAAGCCCTGGGCCAGAGAGGCATAAAGCCCAGTGTACCACTGGCAGAGCGATGTACCATCAGCTCTCAGCAACTTAAGCTCGACCCCCGTCGGCACTTAAAGCCCTGGGCCAGCCAAGCATAAAGCCCAGTGTACCACTTACGGAGCGATGTACCATCGGTGCTCAATAGCTTAAGCCCGACCCCCGTCGGCACTTAAAGCCCTGGGCCAGCCAAGCATAAAGCCCAGTGTACCACTTGCGGAGCGATGTACCATCGGCGCTCAATAGCTTAAGCCCGACCCCCGTCGGCACTTAAAGCCCTAGGCCAGCCAGGCACAAAGCCCGACCTCGGTCAGAACAAAAGCCCTGGGCCAGCCAGGCAAAAAGCTCGACCCCGATTAGCACAAAAGCCCTGGGCCAGCCAGGCACAAAGCCCGACCCCGGTCAGCACAAAAGCCCTGGGCCAGCCAGGCACAAAGCTCGACCCCCGTCGGCACTTAAAGCCCTGGGCTAGCCAGGCACAAAGCCCGACCCCCATCGGCACTTAAAGCCCTGGGCCAGCCAGGCACAAAGCCCGACCCCCGTCGGCAAAAGCCCTGGGCCAGCCAGGCACAAAGCCCGACCTCGGTCGGCACAAAAGCCTGGGCGAGCCAGGCACAAAGCCCGACCCCCATCGACACAAAAGCCCTGGGCCAGCCAGGCACAAAGCCCGACCCCCGTCAACACTTAAAGCCCTGGGCCAGCCAGGCACAAAGCCCGACTCCCATCGGCACTTAAATCCCTGGGCCAGCCAGGTACAAAGCCCGACCTCCGTCGGCACTTAAAGCCCTGGGTCAGTCAGGCACAAAGCCCGACCCTCATCGGCACTTAAAGCCCTGGGCCAGCCAGGCACAAAGTCCGACCCCCGTCGGCACTTAAAGCCCTGGGCTAGCCAGGCACAAAGCCCGACCCCCGTCGGTACTTAAAGCCCTGGGCCAGCTAGGCACAAAGCCCGACCCCGTCGGCACTTAAAGCCCTGGGCTAGCCAGGCACAAAGCCCGACCCCCATGGGCACTTAAAGCCCTAGGCCAGCCAGGCGCAAAGCCTGACCCCCGTCGGTACTTAAAGCCCTGGGCCAGCCAGGTACAAAGCTCGACCTCCATCGACACTTAAAGCCCGGCATACCTTCGACAAAGCAGAGTGCCATCGGTCCTCAGAAGCCCATCTGTCTAGACCTCCTGAGTCCAATGCCTCAACCCCATGAAGCCCATCCTTCCTGGCCCTAAGGTTCGGTCCTATCTGGCCAAGTCAAAGCAATTCGCGAATGAATTAAAGGTTACCCCTCGGCGCTGATGGTGCCCCGAGAGGTTGCGCATCATTAACCAATGAATTTGGGGTAGAGATTGCAGATGGACAAAGACAATTCATCTTGAGGGAAAGTGATATTTCATTAATTTAAAGTGATTACAAAAGCACCGACCTAGTCGGACTTGCAAAAATAAAATACAAGTGGAGGCTTATGGTTCAGCCGGTGCAGGCTCGTCATCGGATGAGGCCAACTCCGAGAAACGCTCTGGTTTGACCTCTAGAGCTTGAGGAAAGTTTAAGTCCCGAGCGACTTTCTCTTTCCCATGCTGAAATCCTTGAAAAAATGCCCCCGTCAAAGCTTCCGCCAGTTCGTCTGTAAAGCGCTCGGACGCCTTGAATTCTTCTATGACCCTGGCGGTCCTGGCCGCAACGGCTGCTTCCACTTCGGTGGCTCAAACTCCCTCCTCTGCGGCGAGAGCTGCCGTTATTGCCCTCTCGGCTTCCTGGGCACGACTTGCCTCCTCTGCGCTTTATCAGCTCTCTCCTCTGCTGCCCTTGCCCTCTCCTCCACCGACCTTGCCCTCTCCTCCACCGACCTTGCCCTCTCCTCGGCCTCGGTCGCCCGATTCTTAATCGTTTGGATGGCCGAGGTCAATTCAGAGATGTGCAGGTCTCTTGCTGCAATGGCGTTTTCGGCGTCTGCCATCTGGCGGAGTGCCGCCCGCAGGCGGTTGGCCTCAACCTCTGCTCGGCTCTCGGTAGCCCTTATCTCATTGGCCCGAGCGGTTTTGGACGACTCCAGGGCCCCCTCGGTCGCCTCTGCATGATTACGCGCTTCCTCGGCCTCCTTCTGGGCCTCCCGCAGAAGGGTCTTCCCTTAGTGAATGACCTCCCTTGTAGCCCTTAGGGAGTTCGCAAGCTGCGTGCAGGTTCCATGTCAAAAAAAAGGGAGAGAGAAGAAGAAAAGAAAAAGTGAAATATGAGGCAAAGGGTTGCAGGACAACTTACTCTGACGAGGGCCACGTAGGACTCTCTGTAGAATATAGCCGCCTTCAAGTGGCTAAGCTCCTCTAGGACCTTAGGCATGAAGACTAGCGAGAGGACCCGCTCTGCCCAGCGCCCATCGTTCAGAATGGAGTCCCGAGGCGGCCCCGGTCTGGCTCCATTCCCTTCGGCTACCTCGGCGTTACCAGACTCGGCGTGCGGGCTGCTCATTGGCGTCTGCTCGGGGGGTGGGCTTGCTGCCCCTGACGGCCCCTCGCCCTAGCTCCTGACTGCCTCGGGGAGGGTCGGTCCGCTAGGAGCAAAGAGCTCCTCCACCACCGCTGGCTCCTCTGCTACCGCCGGCTCCTCCGCAGCCGGCTCCTCCGTTGGTACCCCCTTGGTCACCGCTCTTTCTGGCGGGGTGTCGGCTGTGAGGTCAATCTTCGGAGCGACCGAGGGCTCTTATGGTGCTGGTGGCCTGGGCACCTACGCCGTCGGGCATTTTGAGCCGGTGCTCGCTGGTCTTCACTCGGTCCTTCCCAAGCCCTCTTCTTGGTGACGACCCTCAGGAGTTTTTGAGTCGGGACCTTCATGGCTGTACAGCTTCGGTCAGAGTCGGTAAAAAAAAAGGGAGAACGACGAAACAGGAAGACTTTGACTAAGTATAAGAGAGACTTACCGCGGTGGGAAATGAGACCCGCCGACTAGAGGTTCTCTTCCGTCAAGAGCAGGGTGTACCGAGGGATGTCGGTAGCCAACAGCCGCCCTAACGCTTCCTTGTCTCCGGGGTGGACAGTGGAATTCACGTTACCTCGGAGGTCGAGGTCCCCCCACCGGGCCTTGACTTGGTCAAGATTTGCAAAGAAGAACCGGGATTTCCATCCCTTGATAGAGGAGGGAAGAAGGAGTTTCAAGACTCGACCGGGTCGGGGCAAAAATAGCCACCAACCCTTTTGAGACCGGAGAATGTAGAATAAGCAAAAAGAGAAACCCGAGGTGTAATTTGGAGATGGTGGTAGAGAACAACGAAGGCACTAACGACCCTAAGGGAGTTTGGGACCAACTGTGAAGGGGTCAGGGAGTAGTAGTCGAGGAGGCTTGCGAAAAAAGGGGGGAGGGGTAAACGGAGGCCTACCCTCAAAGAAATCTCGTAGATGGCCACTCGACCGGGTCGAGAGGAGATCACTCGGTTGTCGAGAGTTGGAAGATAAAGCCCAATCTCCCGAGGGATTTGGTAACGGGCCTGGATGTTTGCTAGATCCTGGCCTGTTACCGTGGAGGCAGCTCCTTTCGGGGATTCCTCCCCCACTCTCGAGGAGGCGCTGGCCCCCGCCTGGTGGCCCCTTGATGGAGCCCTACCAGCCACCACTGGATGCCTCCCTACGGGAGCCTCCCTAGCGACCCTCCGCTGGGCCAGAGGGATGCAGTCCTCTGGATCAGAGGACCACTCGAGGGAGGAGAAGGAGAAGGAGGAGAAGAAGGAGAGGCTCGAGGCCTCTCCGACGAAGAACGATTCTCTGAATCGTACTCCACAGACTAGGCCTGGGAACTCATGGCGAGAAGAAGAAACAGCAAAACCTAGAAGGAGCAAAAGGCTGACCTGGGAAGGAAAGTGACGCGCGCAGACTCTCGGGTTGCAGGGGGGACCAGGGAGTAGAAGATCAAAGAAGCGCAGAGGAAGAAGATGATAGCAGGAACAGAATGGCTGCTTTCGACCTTCAGCCCGGATTTTATTCAGTTTCAAATCGTCCCGCCGTGCCTCGTCCACCATGAGGACTCTCACAATAGGATGGACTGCCTCGGAAACCACTGAGCGCGGGATACGATTTGCTTCTGGCTAATGATGGGACGCCGCTGACGTCGCCGCTATGATGGGTAATAATGGCACGACTTTTGATGGGGCACAAAAAAAAATTGGTGGAATGAGGGGATGGTGATGTGTTCTAAGTGATTACCACCCTTAATGAACATTTGAGCCCAAGCTATGGCTGAATTCATGCATGGGAGAAATGAAGAACATCATACCGAAAGCAGAAATCTAAACACCCTTGTGCAAGCTTCTTTCAAAGAAATAAAAAGATTAGGATCTAAAGGTATTGAAACCTTCAAACTAAGTTAAGCCACCTTTAAAACTTCAGATCTAAAGGACCAAGAGGTTTTTTTTTCAACAATGAAGTAAGATCTTAAAGTGGAAGGGATGCACTTAACACTCAAAGAATTGAGGGTTGGTTGACAAGATCTACACTCCTTACTTAAGAACTCACCTTGGCACTTGATCCTTGATGTGGAGCCATCATCCTCAACTCTAACATCCTCAAGAGAACCTGCAAGTGATCAGAAGTAAGACCGTGGAGGCAAAGGAATTGAAGGAAATAAAAAAAAATCGAACAAGGAAAGGAAGGATTTAAAAAATTTTGCTGAGACTTGGGTAACACTTGTCCTTCTTCCTGAAACTATTATGGAACCTTGGTAGAATGGTTTAGAGTAGCAAATTGGGCCTCTCACCCTCTCCCTCAAGGAGCGACCTAGATCTAAGACTAGGGAAACACAAGCCTCAACTCAAACTAAGGACTAGTTATGATATAGCTAACTAATTACAATCAATCCCTAACAAATTTGGTTGCACCAGCTTCCATGTTGCACCTCCTTAGTTTGCCATGTGTCATCATCAGATACCTCCATGTGTCCTCCAAGATTTGACTTCCAAAGAGAAGACTTGATGTCTTGATAGCAGTGTTGACTCAAGGCAGGAAGTGTCGATACTTTGAGACTTGGCAGAAGTTGAAATTTTGCAGCATGAGTTGCCACTTGAGAAATTGAAACTCTTGGCTTGAGTAAGTGGAACCTGTGGAAAGTAGATTAACTACAAAACCAAGAGTATCAGTCTGCAACCTTTTCTTCTTGCTGATGTCCCCATCAATTCTTCCCGGATGAAAAAAAACTCGGCCCTGATGAGTATGGATCATTTTGGCTTTGGTAATATTCAAGCAAATCTGGATTGATCTTTTGCAGTTCTTCTTGAGTGATCCATGAGTCTTCAGAATCAGGTCTACCTTGCCAATGGACCAAGTAGCGTTGATAGTCTTTATTTCGGGTAGTGACAATCTTGTCATCTAATATCCGTTCAATTCTTTCTCGCTTTGTGGCTGATGGACACTCTGGGATTGGTTCACTCTCAAAGGATGATCAGGTCCTAAAAACTCACTGGGATTCATTGTTGGTTCCTTGTATTCTACCAGATCTGAAATATTAAAGGTGGTACTAATACCAAAGTCAGAAGGTAGGTCCAGTATATAAGCATTAGGTCCAATTCTTTTTATTATTTTGAAAGGACCTGCACCACGGGCGTATAGTTTCTTCATAGTTCCCTTTGGAAACTGTTCAGGTCTGAGCCTTATCATGACAAAGTCTCCTATATGAAATTCTTTTGCTCTTCTATGAGATTTAGCCATATGCTTGTAACTCTCATTGCTTATATGGATTTTCTCGCTAATTTATTTGCGTAAATCCCTAATGTGTTGTACAATGACTCAACAGACTCTGATGTTCGTACATGCATGGGCAATGGAATGAGGTCTATTGGCTTTCTTGGTTTGTACCCATGAATAATCTCAAAAGGACTTTTTCCAGTGGATCTATTAACTGAACTATTATCGGCAAACTCTATACGTGGCAGTAAAAGGTCCTAATTTTCAGTATGTTTTCCCACTAAACATCTCAACATATTTCCAAGACTTCTATTTACAACTTCTGTTTGACAATCAGTTTGGGGGTGATAAGTGGTAGAAAAGTTTAACTTGGTTCCTAGAGGTGCCATCGGGTTTTCCAAAAGTAACTGGTGAACTTAACATCCCTATCAGACACGACGGTTTTAGGTAACCCGTGTAATCTAACCACTTCATCTAGAAATAACTTGGCCACTTTTGATGCATCGAAGGTCTGGGAACAAGGCAAAAATATGCCATTTTAGAAATCTATCGACTACCACAAAGATGGAATCGTGTCTCCTTAAGGTCTCTGGTAGTCCCAACACAAAGTCCATACTGATGTCTTGCCAAGGTCGATCAGGGATGGGTAAAGGGGTGTATAGTCCAGTGTTTTGTTTTTACATTTTAGCAACAGCACATGTCCTACACTCAGTGGCTACGACTTGGGCAACATTTCGTTTTAAGCTGGGCCAAAAGAATTGTTCCTCCAAAGCTAGAATAGTTTTATTCCTTCCGAAATGGCCTACTAAACCTCCGGCATGGATTTCCCAAATCAAGAATTCCCTAATTGAGGTTCGGGGAATACACAACTTATCTCCTTTAAAAAGGAACCCATCATGAAAAGTAAAGTCTTTGTATTCTCTAGAAGGCCTTAGACTGATAGATTCAAAAATCTCACTAAAGTCAGGGCAACTTTTATACTCTTCCTTCAACTTATCAAATCATGTGACTTCAGTACTTACGGACGTCAAGAGCATAGAACGTCGACTTAAAGCATCGGCAACCTTATTGTCAGAACCAGCATGGTATTTTAGAACAAAGGTGTAAGCTTGGATGTACTCTACCCATTTTCCATGCCTAGGGTTTAACTTCTTTTGTGAGCTAAGGAATCGGAGGGCTTCATGATCGAAAAATAAAACAAACTCCTGCGGTAACAAGTAATGTCTTCAATATTTCAAAGCCTGAACTACAGCATATAACTCATTGTCATATATGGAATATCTCAACTTTGCGCCATTTAGTTTCTCACTAAAAAAAGCTACCGGATGGTTCTCTTGGCTTAAAACTCCACCAATTCCAATCCCAGAGGCATCACAAGCAACCTCAAAAGCTTTAGAGAAGTCAGGCAACCTTAAGATTGGTGCTTGTGTCATTCTTCCTTTAATCTCAAGGAAGGCTTTATTGGCTTGTTTGGTCCATTCAAATTTCCTTTCTTAAGATAATTCGTGATTGGAGCAACAATGGTGCTAAACCTTGGATGAATCTCCTATAGAAGGTGGCAAGACCGTGGAAGCTACGGACGTCATGTATGTTCTTGGGTTCGGGCCACCCGACTATGGACTTAATTTTCTCGGGATCAGCAGAAACACCATTAGTAGTAACAATGAACCCTAGAAAGGTTACTCTATTAGTCATGAATTCGCACTTCTTCAGATTGGCATATAGATTTTCCTTTCTAAGGGTGTAACAGACTTGTCTAAGATGATCTAAATGGTCTTTCCTAGTCTTACTATAGATGAGGATGTCATCAAAATATACTACAACAAATTTTCCCATGAAAGGTCTTAAAACTTGAGTCATGATCCTCATAAATGTACTAGGGGCATTTGATAGACCAAAGGGCATAACCAACCACTCATTAAGACCATCCTTAGTTTTGAATGTAGTTTTCTACTCATCTCCAGGTTTGATCCTAACCTGGTGATAACCACTCTTAAGATCAATCTTGGAAAATATAGTGGCTCCGCTCATCATGTCAAGCATATCATTAAGGCGAGGGATAGGAAATCGATACTTGACTGTAATTTTGTTGATGGTATGACTATCGATGCACATTCTCCAAGTGCCATCCTTCTTTGGGGTCAGTAGGGCAGGTACTGTAAAGGACTTAAACTCTCCCTAATAAACTTTTTCTGGAGGAGATCTCCAACTTGTCTTTGTAGCTCAGCGTTCTCAGTAGGATTCATTCTATAGTGAGATAGGTTAGGCAAGGTGGCTCTTGGGACTAGATCAATTATATGTTGAATATCCCTAAGTGGGGGCAGGTGATTGGGTAAATCTTCTGGGAATACATCCTTAAAGTCTTCTAAGATCTTTGTGACTTCTTGAGGTGGTTCCTTAGGATCTTCATTCCGACTTTCTTTAAGTGCCAAAATCCACATAGGTGATCCTTCATTGATTTCTTTCTATATTTCCTTGACACTGATCGAATTCAGATCTTGTTTCTTCTCTTTCAAATCACTAGACCCTTTCTTAATATTGTCCTTAGGTGGGGTCGAGTTAATGATAAGCTTTTT
Source organism: Calamus simplicifolius (assembly GCA_900491605.1). NCBI lineage: Eukaryota > Viridiplantae > Streptophyta > Magnoliopsida > Arecales > Arecaceae > Calamus > Calamus simplicifolius. Next base: position 3,845 of record UESW01001593.1, on the reverse strand, counting down.
TCCTAGATGGTTGAAAGCACAAGAATTGGATTGACCATATAAAGTTGCATCATGATCATACAACCAAGGTCTACCCAAATGATGCTACTTACGCCCATGGGTAGTACATCGCACCAGACTTGTTCATGATAGGATTGGATTTGAATGGGAACTTAACATCTGGATTTAATGGGAATGGATGTTGAATATATCCAAGAAACTTTGTATGGATTGGGATGGGGAACAGGGGTCAAGCTTAAATTCTTAATGGCTTTAGTGGAAATAGCATTCACACAACTCCCATTATCTATAATGATTTTATAAACCTTCTCCCCTATCTTAACAAATGTTTGGAGCATATTAGTTCTTCTCCAATCCTCCTTTTCCTTTGTTTGGGTCAAAATTCTAACAACACTCAAAGTCTCATCATAATCAATCTCTTCTTCCTCTTCATCATATTCATTGATCAGATTGGATTCAGCCTCATATACCTCTTTTTCAAACTCTTTAGTATCTTCAGGGTCCTCTTCAGCTAGTTCTCCTATGTGTAGAGAACGGGCAGGGCATTGGTTGGCATAGTGTCCCTTCCTGTTACATTTAAAAAATGGACATTCGGGTTGTTACTCTTTTGAACTACAGGGGCCTTACCCTTGTCACTCGTTTGACCGGATGGGATAGTAGGAGTGGGGTGATTTGGTCGCATTTGGTTAAACCCTGGTTTCTGAGTAGGGGTGCTAATCTTACTTAGTTCGGGTCTTCTGACTATCGGTCCCCTTTGAAACATTTCACAATCTCTGGCTATTTGATAGGCTTGGTCTAGGTCAGTGATTTCTCTTAGAAATAATTCTTTTGAATTTCTTCATGCAAACCGGCTCTAAACCTAGACAATGTTACAGCTTCTGATTCATCAATGTTACACCTCATCTCAAACTCATCAAACTTGGTAATATATTCAGACACAATCTTATTGCCCTGGTATAATCTTTGCCACTGATCTAATAGTCTTTGGTGATAGGACATAGGAACATACTTTTCCCTAAGCTTGATTTTCATAGCTCTCCAAGTGATTATGGGCATGTCTCCTCTTTGCCTAAGCATACGCCCGATATTCTCCCAGTATAACCTAGCCTGGCGGACTAACATCAGTTTGGCAAACTTATACTTTCTCTCCTCGGTCATCTCATACCATTCAAAATATTGATCCATTTCTTCCTCCCAATCAACATAAGCTTTAGGGTCTAGGCTTCCATCAAAGATAGGAGCCTCTAATCGAATGTTCCTCATGGCTCTTTCATCTTGATTTAAGTAATCCTGGTGAGGTCGCCTAGGGATACGATCAGGAGTAAAGTCAGGCCGATGGACTCGACGGGCTTCTTCCATAAAATCAGGATCAAGTCTCCTTGGATTGTATTCAGGGATGTGCACATGATATTAGGCTCTTGGACCTTGAGGAATTGACCTAGATGATTTAGGTTTGATGGGAATCCTTTGAGGCTCTTCAAGGGTCTCAACTCTATCTTTTACTTGACCTAATTCTTTGTTGATTTGCCCTAATTGCTCAGTTACAGTGTCTAACTTTTCAGTCAGGGTCCTCATAATGAGTTCAAGATTAGGATCCATAGGTACAAACCAAGAAAGATAAAACTTTTGACCTATAAAAAAGAAGTACAAACCTAGCTTCTAAGGCTCCTAAACCTAAAAGTTCAAAATACAAGACTTGACTAGGTACTAGTTAAGGATGCAATTACCTTTGTCACTAGCCAGGTAAGAGGTGGGAATGCGGAAGGCCCCCCTTGCTTTCGCAAGGACCCAACTAAAGAACCGCAAGTCCACTTAAGGCATTTGCCATTAGATCTCTAGTCTTAGACACCAGTTTCTAAGAATAATTGCAAACTCAAATAGTGCTTTGTCTCCACTTGCACTTGAACCCGACTTGTTGGTGTCCTTAATTTAAGTGCAGACTTGATTTTAATTAAGGCTTAGGTCAATGCATAATGAGGATAGTTGTTGTGGGCTAAGGAAAGGTTATTAAATCCTCCCCTTATGTTATATTGAATGCCCTTAAGATGGTTTATGTATATATGGATGCACACAATTTCAGCAATTAACTAACACAATCGACTAGACTTAGTACAATTAAGTAAAATTTAATCTAATTTTAAAATTCAGCAAATGCAAACTTAAATTGAGAAATTCAAATCTTGAAGTCTAGATTTCAGAAGCTAATTTTTTTTTAATTTTAAAATTTAGATTAAAATTTCATTCTTGGAGGTAAAAGTGGTTAAATAAAATTTGCAGCTTCTAACTAACCTTCAACTAACCCGGTTTTGAAAATTTAAAATTTAAAGTTTTAAATTTTTAAAAATTTAAAATGAAAATTGAATTAGTTAGATCTCAGAGTGAAAATCCTAGATTTTGAAATTTGAATTCAATTTTTTTTTTAAATTTGGTTGAGGAAGTTGTTATGATAGTAGTTGCTAGAAGATTCTAGCAGCTTAACAAACACTCTACTACCTATTTCAAAATTTAAATTTTAAATTTAAAAACCCCTCTAAATTAAACTTTAAGTGGAAAATAACAGAATTTGAAGTCTAAATCTCAGATCTCAAATTAAAAAAAATTTATTTTTTTAAAATCAAATTTAATGGAGGGAACCAAATAGTCTTCCAGAAAACAACCTAAGAACTCAATTTTTTTTTTAATTCCAAAACTATAAATATATTTTTTTTAATTTTAGATTTCGGAACCTAAAGTCCTAAAGTGAAGCAAATGAATTTTTATTTATTTTTTAACCCTTAAAAAAATTACAAAAAAATTCATGAAAATCTCGGACTAAAACTAGAACAGAAATTCTAGCAACTTACAAGCTTAACTTAGAAACCAAAGCTCTAATACCAAAGCTGACGGGGCATGAAAAAAAAAATGGTGGAATGAGGGGATGGTGATGTGTTCTAAGTGATTACCACCCTTAATGAACATTTAAGCCCAAGCTATGGCTAAATTCATGCACGGGAGAAATGAAGAACATCAAACCGGAAGCAGAAATCTAAACACCCTTCTGCAAGCTTCTTTCAAAGAAATAAAAAGATTAGGATCTAAAGGTATGGAAACCTTCAAACTAAGTTAAGCCACCTTTAAAACTTCAGATCTAAAGGACCAAGAGGTTTTTTTTTTCAACAATGAAGTAAGATCTTAAAGTGGAAGGGATGCACTCAACACTCAAAGAATTGAGGGTTGGTTGATAAGATCTACACTCCTTACTTAAGAACTCACCTTGGCACTTGATCCTTGACGTGGAGCCATCATCCTCAACTCTAACATCCTCAAGAGAACCTGCAAGTGATCAGAAGTAAGACCGTGGAGGCAAAGGAATTGAAGGAAATAAAAAAAATCAAACAAGGAAAGGAAGGATTTGAAAAATTTTGCTAAGACTTGGGTAACACTTATCCTTTTTCCTGAAACTATTATGGAACCTTGGTAGAATGGTTTAGAGTAGCAAATTGGGCCTCTCACCCTCTCCCTCAAGGAGCGACCTAGATCTAAGACTAGGAGAACACGAGCCTCAACTCAAACTAAGAGCATCTCACCCTTTTCATACTCAAAGATGAACAAGGCACTTGGCAAAAGAAATCAAATAAACTTGATTTTATTTCTCAAACTTTATATCTACAAGAGGGAAAGCTTGGCCTATTTATAGGCCAAAGGACTTCCAGAAATTTCAGCCCAAAAAAACTAAAAGATCATAATAATCTAAGGACTAGTTATGATATAGCTAACTAATTACAATCAATCCCTAACAAATTTAGTTGCACCAGCTTCCATGTGGCACCTCCTTAGTATGCCATGTGTCATCATCAGATACCTCC
>UESW01001592.1:375859-410152 GCA_900491605.1 Calamus simplicifolius | reverse complement strand
GCGAAGAATGTATCCTTTAGGTAAACTGGGACCCATTTTTCCCGACATTCGTAAAGGACATTGAACCAATCTATAGACTTGCATTCTTTATATTTCTCCATAACATGTGCCCACCTTTCCTCGAATGACTGTATGGTCAATGAATCATATATCGCCTCATCGAAATCAACCATAAACTTGGGATTTGCCGTGCAAATGTGGCCAATCTTTTCCGGTATCTTCTTCAATATATGCCAAAGACAAAATCGATGTCGTGTGTTAGGAAAAACTTCTTTGACAGCAGCCTCGATTGCCTTATCTTGGTCAGTAATCATGGCAATAGGTGCTTGACCACCATTTGCATCCAGCCAAGTCTGAAAAACCCATTTATATGTCTCAGTACTCTCATCAGACAACAATGCGCATCCAAGCAAGGTGGACTGTCCATGATGGTTGACCCCAACGAATGGACAAAAAGGCATTTGATATCTGTTTGTCAAGTACGTTGAGTCAAAGCTTAGAACATCACCGAAGTATGTGCATGCCAATCTTGACCTTGGATGAATCCAGAAGACAGACCTCAGATGACCATTATCATTGAGGTCTAAGGAATAGAAGAAATTGGGATTTCTGAGTTGCATTTCGGAAATGAATTACCATCGACTGAGCATCTCCTTCTTTCAGCTTAGACTGACGTTCGCGACAAATGAAGTTACGAGCATCCTTCTCGGTGAAATCCAATTGTCTTCTGCCCCCTTTTCTCCTTGCTATGGCAGAGTATATCTGAGTCGTCGGAACATTCACGGCATGTAAATTGCTGATCTCTGCCTTCTCTGGTGTGCTGATCCTCCTATGCGACCGTAGATAACCAGTTGATGTTATGGACATCCCATGGTTATGTTCTAGAGAAACCTCATCCAATATCCACTTACCACTTGTAGCATTCAGTCTTGCTTTTATGGATGCCATACAATCAACTTTCCCAGTATCCCTATGATTCATACTCTTCTCTGATTTTCTAGATTTTCCTTGCCTCCAACACGCCAGGTGCTTGAAGCAAAGTTGTTTTTTGTTGTTGGCCCTGCTACACACTGTTGTGATTCCAAACCAACTCGTTTCGCGTATCCATTGTAGAACGTATATACATCATCTGCTGAATTGAATTCCATCCCAGTTTGAGGAACTACAATATCATCCACTGCATTTGGAGCGACGGGTGAAGGTGCACGGCCGGGAGTGTTATCGATTTCTTTCCGATCTACAATTTCAGCATCAACTGTGAAAATATAGGCACGCAGTCATGAACAATGATATCCATAGGATTTAGGACACAAAGGTTAAAACAATACGACACCCCAGTTATCATCTCACGACACCCTAGTGATAAGGCGACGACACCCGTGGGTTCACTGTTAATGCACGGGTGTCGTCGCCTTAAAGCTAGGGTGTCGTGAGCTTTCAACAGGGGTGTCTCGAAGGAGTTTGGCGAAATCCAATTCTCCCTGGGGTCGCGGGGATTGTCCGCGCGGTCAGTTCTAAGCACGGGTGTCGTAGCATTGGTGCTAGGGTGTCATTAGATTTCAACTGGGGTGTCGCGAAGGAGTTTCGGCTGAATTCGACAAGGGGTGTCGCGGGTATTCTCTCCGTGATCAGTTCTAAGCACGGGTGTCATCGCCTTAAAGCTAGGGTGTCGTGAGCTTTCAACAGGGGTGTCTCGAAGGAGTTTTGGCCGAAATCCAATTCTCCCTGGGGTGTCGCGGGGATTCTCTTCGTGGTCAGTTCTAAGCACGGGTGTCGTAGCATTGGTGCTAGGGTGTCATTAGATTTCAACTGGGGTGTCACGAAGGAGTTTCGGCCGAAATCCAAATCATCCTTGGGTGTCGTAAATTTTCTCTTGGGACGACGTAAAACTTACTACAGTTGGCTTCCGAAACTCTCTTCTGTTCCCCATCCCTCGAAACTCAACGAGGGGGGGGCGCACCGATTCGATTCCTGTGAACCGCCCACTGAGATGGTGGCGCGTGGCAATCGAAATACCCGACAGGAGTACCTTAAATATGGATGGGGGAATGCCATCGTTAATCACCTTTTCAGCTGATCTTCCAAACTTTTTTGATACTGAGATGGCTTCCAGAGGCGAGGGGCGATCTACTGGCACCCATGGCAGCCGCCGCGCAACGGTCACCATCGATGCGGAGTCGCTCGCAATCAGCGAGCGACTCAACAAGACGGCCGAGCAATACCTGGCCATTTCAACGAGAGAGATCGAGGTCCTTCGTCGGGCAACAGCCAGCTGGAGGGGCAAGTAGCGTCCCTCCAGCGCCAGATCGCCGACGCAGTGACCGAAGGAGATGACAAGCCCCAGTGAGGGCTTCATGTACTTTTTTTCTTTTCCTTTTTTATGAATAAAAATAAATTTTAGTAACTTGGGTATCGCGGGCCTTCTCGCCGTGGTCAGTTCTAAGCACGGGTGTCGTCGCCTTAAAGCTAGGGTGTCGTGAGCTTTCAACAGGGGTATCTCTAAGGAGTTTCGGCCGAAATCAATTCTCCCTGGGTGTCGTGGGATTCTCCGCGCGGTCAGTTCTAAGCACGGGTGTCGTAGCATTGGTGCTAGGGTGTCATTAGATTTCAACTGGGGTGTCGCGAAGGAGTTTAGGCTGAATTCGACAAGGGGTGTCGCGGGTATTCTCACCATGATCAGTTCTAAGCACGGGTGTCGTCGCCTTAAAGCTAGGGTGTCGTGAGCTTTCAACAGGGGTGTCTCGTAGGAGTTTCGACCGAAATCCAATTCTCCTGGGGTGTCACGGGATTCTCTCCGTGGTCAGTTCTAAGCACGGGTGTCGTAGCATTGATGCTAGGGTGTCGCGAGGTTTGAAGTGGGGTGTCGCGAAGGAGTTTCGACCGAAATCCAAATCATCCTTAGGTGTCGTGAGGTTTTCTCTTGGGACGACGTAAAACTTATTACGGTTGGCTTCCCGAAACTCTCTTCTGTTCCCCATCCCTCGAAACTCAACGAGAGGGGGGGGGGCGCACCGATTCGATTCCTGTGAACCGCCCACTGAGATGGTGGCGCATGGCAATCGAAACACCCGCCAGGAGTACCTTAAATATGGATAGGGGAATGCCATCGTTAATCACCTTTCAGCTGATCTTCCAAACTTTTTTGATACTGAGATGACTTCTAGAGGCGAGGGGCGATCTACTGGCACCCATGGGAGCCGCCGCAAAACGGTCACCATCGATGCGGAGGTCTTTGCGGAGTCGCTCGCAATTAGCGAGCGACTCAACAGGGCGGCCGAGCAATACATGGTCGTTTCAATGAGAAAGATCGAGGTCCTACTTCGGGCCAACAGCCGGCTGGAGTCGCAAGTAGAGTTCCTTCAGCGCCAGATCGCCGAGGCAGCGACCGAAGCAGATGTCAAGCCCCAGTGAGGGCTCATGTACTTTTTTCTTTTCTTTTGTCATGAATAAAATAAATTTTAGTAACTTGGGTGTCGCAGGCCTTCTCGCCGTGGTCAGTTCTAAGCACGGGTGTCGTCCCCTTAAAGCTAGGGTATCGTGAGCTTTCAACAGGGGTGTCTCGAAGGAGTTTCGACCGAAATCTAATTCTCCCTGGGGTGTCGCGGGGATTCTCCACGCGGTCAGTTCTAAGCCACGGGTGTCGTAGCATTGGTGCTAGGGTGTCATTAGATTTCAACTGGGTGTCGCGAAGGAGTTGCGATTGAATTCGACAAGGGGTGTTGCGGGTATTCTCACCGTGATCATTTCTAAGCACGGGTATCGTCGCCTTAAAGCTAGGGTGTCGTGAGCTTTCAACAGGGGTGTCTCGAAGGCCAAAATCCAATTCTCCCTGGGGTGTCGCGGGGATTCTCTTCACGGTCAGTTCTAAGCACGGGTGTCGTAGCATTGGTGCTAGGATGTCATTAGATTTCAACTGGGGTGTCGCGAAGGAGTTTCGGCTGAATTCGACAAGGGGTGTCGTGGGTACTCTCACCGTGATCAGTTCTAAGCATGGGTGTCGTCGCCTTAAAGCTAGGGTGTCGTGAGCTTTCAACAGGGGTGTCTCGAAGGTGTTTCGGCCGAAATCCAATTCTCCCTGGGGTGTCGCGGGGATTCTCCGCATGGTCAGTTCTAAGCACGGGTGTCGTAGCATTGGTGCTAGGGTGTCATAGATTTCAACTGGGGTGTCACGAAGGAGTTTCGGCCGAATCGACAAGGGGTGTTGCGGGGTTCTCTCCGTGATCAGTTCTAAGCACGGGTGTCGTCGCCTTAAAGCTAGGGTGTCATGAGCTTTCAACAGGGGTGTCTCGAAGGAGTTTCGGCCGAAATCCAATTCTCCCTGGGGTGTCGCGGGGATTCTCTCGTGGTCAGTTCTAAGCACGGGTGTCGTAGCATTGATGCTAGGGTGTCGTGAGGTTTCAAGTGGGGTGTCGTGAAGGAGTTTCGGCCGAAATCCAAATCATCCTTGGGTGTCGTGAATTTTCTCTTGGGACGACGTAAAACTTACTACGGTTGGCTTCACGAAACTCTCTTCTGTTCCCCATCCCTCGAAACTCAACGAGGGGGGGAGGGGCGCACCGATTCGATTCCTGTGAACCGCCCACTGAGATGGTGGCGCGTGGCAATCGAAACACCCGCTAGGAATACCTTAAATATGGATGGGGGAATGCCATCGTTAATCACCTTTTCAGCTGATCTTTCAAACTTTTTTGATACTGAGATGGCTTCCAGAGGCGAGGGGCGATCTACTGGCACCCATGGTAGCCGCCGCGCAACGGTCACCATCGATGCGGAGGTCTATGCGGAGTCGCTCGCAATTAGCGAGCGACTCAACAAGACGGCCGAGCAATACCTGGCCGTTTCAACGAGAGAGATCGAGGTCCTACGTCGGGCCAATAGCCAGCTGGAGGGGCAAGTAGCGTCCCTCCAGCGCCAGATCGCCGACGCAGCGCCCGAAGGAGATGACAAGCCCCAGTGAGGGCTTCATGTACTTTTTTTCTTTCTTTTTTTGAATAAAAATAAATTTTAGTAACTTGGGTGTCGCGGGCCTTCTCGCCGTGGTCAGTTCTAAGCTAGGGTGTCGTCAGATGAGAGCTAGGTGAATTTTCAACTGGGGTGTCGCGAACGACGACAGCACCGACTCAAGCTGTTAACGACACCCCAGTTCTCATCTTACGACACCCTAGCTTTTAGGCGACGATACCGATGATGTGACTGTTAAAGCGGGGTGTCGCGGGGATTGTTCTCCATACGGGGTCGTAGCGTTGTAACTACGGTGTCGCGAGGCTTTTCTCCAGCTTTCGTTTGGAGCACGGGTGTCCTAGGCTTGTAACTACGGTGTCTTAACAGTATATCAGGGGTGTCATAGCTTTAACGATGACACTAGAGCTATATGGACAGAAAATAACGGGGAATATAGGCTGAACCACTCTGACGACACCCCAGTTCATGAGGTATAACATCCTAGTTAAAAGAGTATGACATTCGTGCTTACAAAACAGTAAACTCTAAACAGTTATGACTCCCAAAATGTCATAACTATTTTGTTCTAAGGAAGTTACCCGCGCATTAAATGGTTTGGTCACGCATTAACTAACTCTAACCAAAAAAAACGATTGGTGTAATAAAGGAGCTTTAGAAAGAAGTGGGAAGAAAGACTTTTTACTTTGTGCTGCGGATGACATTTCTTCCAGAAGTTTTTGTTCACAGACTCCAGTAGCCAGGTTTTCCAGCCTCGAAGCTGAAATATTTTCTTTCGACCGGGGAAGAAAGAGAGTTCTTCTTGCACAGATGAAATACAACGTAAATGGCGCTAGGATGGAGGGAAAGGGCATTTTCGTTCGCACGCTAATTTTAAAAAAAAGCGAACTGCTTTAAATGGCCGTCACGTTCAGAACGTAACATCAAAGCAGAGTCATACCGCCCGGCAGGTCAACCACATAGGAGCCACGTGGACCAATCAGAAGAGGCGGTGCAGCCCACGTAGGCCTTGCTGCACCGGGGGCGGTGTACAAAGTCTTTTCCTAGCATAAATAATGGAAGAAAATAAAGGTTAGATAACTTAAAATATGGAAGAAAATAATGTTTTATTTATTTTTTACTTGCTCTTTAAAAATTCATTCATAATGAAAGTAAGGAATAGAAACATATAACAAATGCATTTTTTAAAGATCAAAAATAAAAAATAATAGTTATTTTAAAAAATGAAAATGAAAAAAGTTCTCCAAAACCAGACATGGCTTTAGCATAATAAGAATCATAATGGCAATAAGTGCTTTTAAACATTGAATGAGGTGTGTTTTATATTTTTAAGTAAATGTTTTTTTAAATTAAAAGTGTTTTTTTCATTATTATTATTACTAGTAGAAAAGCCGAGGATGCAAACAAACTGGCCAATTCAGAATTTTTTTTCTTTGTTTTTTTAAGGGATGGAAGGGTTCAATATTATAGAATATTTAGATATTCCAAGCCCGGCCATGTCCAAAAATTTGCATCCAATTACTTATAAATTTGATAGTTTAGAGCTTTGCATGATGATTTTTAATATTTTTTAAATAGAAATAACTAGTATGGAACATAATATTATTTTAGTAATAAATTTGGAATAGGTAAAGTGTCTAAGGATTCTTCCTCACTTAATGAACATTAGATTAAAGCTCATTCCTTGGAAAGGTGCATAATGAATTTTTTTTAGACAACCAATTTAACATTCAAAACTTTTTCAATAATATTTACGAGATATTTAACTTTGTTACGTATTATACATTTGTTCTCCCGAAAGTCATAGCTATAGGAGCTTTGAAAATTATAGAATACTATGTACGGAACTCCAACGGCAATGGTACCACATGATATGTCCACATTTAACCATGGGCTACTATCGACCAATGGCATGCTCATAAGATTAAAAAAATTTTGAAGTCTCAAAATATGGTAACTATTATTTATTTTTAATAACACACTCAATACTAGTTTGAAAAAGATTGATGCATCAATGTGATGCAGGTTATATGCTCGATGATTAACATATGATACACACATATCAATAAGGAATAACTTTTTATGTGCACACCCAATCGTACGAAGAAATGCTTTTAATCTTTATATTTACAAAATAAAATATAATGACAGAACTTTCTCTTTCCTAAAGGCTGCCTTTATCCCTTTACAAGCACACAGATTTTTTTTTTTTTAATGTTCATGCTGATGTGCGCGCACCAATGCTATCAATGCTGACAGATGAATAATAAAAATAAAAAAAACATTTAATACTTATGATAGTCAAGAGGAGTGTAACGCCTCGATGGGAGCTGCATCGTATCTCGTACCAGCTTTCATCGCCCGACCATAAGCACGAAGGCTGCGTTTGGATACCTTATTTCTGATTGAAATAGGGTCTTATACCCGCTTATTTTCTTAAACAGTTAAATTTTTTCAATGGGCCTCATCATTCTGATTATTCCAAGTAGCTACTCTATTTTCCGTTTCCTATTCCTGAGAACCCATAGAATAGAAAATCGATCGTGTGAACCTATCCCCGGACTAAGAGTGGAATTTTGGAAAGTATTTGGCATTCACATCCGCGCCTGTCATTTCTTACCAACCCCCTTCTGCCCGAGGGTTTCATTCCTCTGCTCCTCTCCTCGACGAAAACCTAGCACCAAAGGTAGGGTTTCTCTTTTTTCTCTGCGGGTCTCCGAGGCTGTCAATCATCGGTGATTTCTGGGATCAGTTGTCTGTGCTGTCGATCGAATGCTGGGAATCAGAGATTGAGGGTTGTAGGAGCTTTGATAGAGAAATTTACTTCCGATTTTGTGCTATCTTTTCAAGGAAGAGGAAATTTCTATATACCTGGCGCGCCAATCTGTTGATGCTGGATCACCAGATTTCTTTCTTATTGGGAGATCTCTTTCTGAAGGAAGAAGAGTCCCCTTCTTCTTCCCCCCTCCCCCCTTCTTATCCCCCTCTCCTGTTTTTCTTTTCCTTTTTTTCTTTTTAATTCTAGCCGTCCACGTGTAGGATAAGTATCCGTCCCATATTCGCCCCCGCTACGTGGTCATTCCTTGATAATTCATAATGAAGGTATTAAGAAGCTTACTCATGAAGGCAAGGATTTTCATCATTCCCTTGGTTATCCCAAGGGAATGTCAGGGTTAGTGGGGATGTCAGAGTCAGAGAGAAGGTATCTGGCTCCAAAATAGGAGTTCAGTATCTCCTTTTTCTAGATAAACAGCGATGTTTCAGTGTTTGTCTTATTCGAATCATTTAAAGCGTTATGATGCTTAATGTCCTCGATTTCTATTCCGAATACGACGGTTTTATCATGTTTGGTGGAAACGATTCGAGAATCATTTTCAAATTGGAGGCCGTCTAGGTCTAGGAGCTACCTAGGACCAGGAGGCTGCCTAGGACCGGGGGCCGTCCAGACCCTGGGGGCCGCCCAAAGTCTGGAGGCCGACCAGACTTTGGGGGGTCGTCCAGGACTAGGGGCCGCCCAGACTCTGGGGGCCGCCCAGGACTGAGGGCCGCCAGAGTCTGGAGGCCGCCTGGGCTTGGAGGGCAGCCCAGGACTGAGGGCCGCCCAGCCCCTAGGGGCCGCCCAGACTCTGGGGGCCGCCCAGGACTAGGGGTCGCCCAGACTCTGGGGGCCGCTCAGGACTGGGGGCCGCTCGGGATTGGAGGGCCGGCCATACCCTGGGGGCCGCCCAGGACTGAGGGCCGCCCAACCTCTAGGGGCCGCCCAGATCCTGGGGGCCGCTCGGGATTGGAGGGCCGCCCAGACCCTGGGGGCTGCCCAGGACTGAGGGCCGCCCAGCCTCTAGGGGCCGCCCAGACCCTGGGGGGCCGCCCAGGACTGAGGGCCCTCTAGGGGCCGCCCAGACCCTTGGGGCCGCCCAGGACTGAGGGCCGCCCAGCCTCTAGGGGCCGCCTAGACCTGGGGGCCGGCCATACTCTGGGGGCCTGCCCAGGACTGGGGGCCGCTCGGGATTGGAGGGCCGCCCAGCCTCTGGCGGCCGCCCGGAATTGGAGGGCCGCCCAGACCCTGGGGGCCGCCGGCCAGACTTTGGGGACCATTTATTTTCTAACTGTATTACTTATTAACTGTCTTTATTTATTATCTATATCATATGCCCCCTCGCCCATGTTCCTTGTATTTAGGTGTGTTGCGCACGTGCAAGGGAGAAGGGCAGAAAAATTTGAATTTCAAAAAAATCCAGCGCATGGTGAGTGACGTTTCGAGAAAAGGAAGAAAGAGAGGAAGCACATATCTCTAAGAGGATAGTGTCTTTTCATTTGTCTGACTCCACTGGGGGACTACCATGTGTCTACGCAGTGCTCGAGACACCGCGTCCGATATATAAAAAAAAAGGGGGGGCCTTCCCCTCCATTCCCTAATCTTTGATTTTGTGTATCTTTCTGCGATTTTACCTCTTCAAGCCCAGGTTAGTCGACTTCTTCTTCTCCCTTTCTCTCTCTATGGATCCTTCCCACGATAGGAAAGGTAAGGGCCCCATGGTTGAGCCCTTCCGAGAGGAGATACTTCAAGCTCGTCGATAGGCTCCGGGAGGGGTAGTTATCCGTGGGGACCAACCTGTGGCTCGGCCCGCGCAGCCTGCGTCTAGGTTGTCATCCCAGTCCCCTAGGGTTTCCTCTTCGTCTACCGGTCGTGAGGTAGAACTTCCCGTGATTGCTTCCAAACCGGTCAGGCCGGCAGATGTTGCCTCTGTTATATCCTCTCAAGACCTTAGGAATCTTAGGGCTCAGTTCGGGATCCCTAGTGACATTCAGCTCTCCGTTCCCGTCCCCGAAGATAGGGTCACCCTAGCGCGACCAGGAAAGGTCGCATTGTATGAAGAGTTTTTCAAGGGCGGTCTACGACTGCCCTTACATCCTTTTTTCGTAAACTTATTGAACAGGTATCACCTTATTCCTGCACAGCTTACCCCTAATTCCATTCGTGTTATATTTTCATTTTTAGTACTTTGTTCTTTTCATGGAGCTTCTGCTCGTCTTTCCTTATTTAGGGCTTTATATAGGATTAGAAACCCAGTTAGGGATGGGTGGTGGAGCTTCGCATCGAGTCCCAAAAGGGTTCTTAGGCTTAATCTCCCTTCTAAAATTAAAGGGTGGAAGTCTCGATTTTTTTACGCACACTTGGAGGGGCTGGGCGTAGATTGGGGTATTCCGGATACCCGTTCTAACCAGAACTCGAGTGTTGATGAGAGAGATCGTGAGCCTTTCAACACCCTGATTTCTACCATCATTCCCCCCAGCAAGGAATTGCTATCGGAGGATAATCTCCGGGAGATCGCGTTTGTGCCGGTGTCGCTGGCTGCAGCGCCCGGTGAGCCCTGAAGAATTTTTCTCTTCTCTTCTTTTTGTTTGTTTTGTTTTTGTTTTTATATTTGCAGCTAACATATTTGGTGTCTTCCTTTTAGCTAACCATATGCTCACTATATTGTAGCAATGAAGTTTTCTCAAGACTTATTGATATCGGGCCTTCGAAAGAGAGAAAGGAGCGATCATGGCTTGGCAGGGAATGAACCTAAGAGGCTCCGCCAGTCAGAATCGGGTTATCAGGCCCAGCTTCCAGCGGCTCTTCCCGAGGCAACCCTGATAGAGGACAGCGAGGGAGAGGTAAGTCCTCCAAAGGGGATCCCGATAGGAGATCCCGTAGAGGAGGGGCTTCCGGCTGTTGCCCCGTCTTTCACTAAGGGCGCTGGGGGATCTGTAGGGAGCGTGGAAGCAGCTGAAAATGATTTGCCAGGCCCGTCATCGTCAAAGGGAGCAGGGGTCCTTGCTCCCGCTCCCTCAGATGCCTCGAGAAGTTCATCCCCACCTTCTCAACCGCCTAACCTGGGCGCCGGATATAAAAGTTGCCTATCAGAGACAATTCTCAAACTTTCGATCTTGCCCAGGTTTCAGGAAAAGATGAGAAGGGTGTCACAAGAGGAGTCATTTGACACTATGTTTACAGCCGCGCTTCAGGTAGAGCTACGACCTTTCCTTTTGTGATCATTGAGTTTGGGTATTCACCGAATGTGTCTTTGCAGCTGTCTAATGGCCTTTTTGTGCTGCGCGAAGACTTAAACAAGGCCAAGTCCTGCAGTGCGAGTCTAGACAAAGAGTTAGTGGAGACGAAGGCCCGAGAGTCAAAGGCACTACATGACCTTCGGGTCATCTAGGAGGATTATCGGATCTGATGGGGAAGGGCGGAAAAGGAGCTGCAGAGCTTAGACGCCCAATTATCCGAGGTTCGGGCGAAATTGCTGCCAACAGAAGAAAGGTTGAAGGAAACCACTCTCAGACTATAACATACTGAAAACCGAGCAGATAACGCGGAAGCTGCGGCTCGCGATGCTGTAGAAAAATTGGTTCTAGCCGAGAAAGACGCTAAAGAGGCTCTGGACAAGGTCGCAACAATGATGACGGAGGTCCAGGAAAGGATAGCTGCGGCCAAGGCCAAAGCTCAAGAAAAGGTGGCCGCGGCTGAAGCTGAAGTCCAAGAAAAGGTGGCCGCGGCCGAAGCCAAAGTCCGAGAGGCTATCAAGGAGTACAAAGGCTCTTCGGACTTTGCGTCGGAGCTCCAGGAGGCCGCCTTGGACGCCTTTATTCAGGGTTTTGAAAGGTGTAAACGGAGGTTAGCCTGACACTTTAATTTGGAAAACCTTGAACGTTTTCGACCTGCGGACGACGAAGAAACATCTGATATGGAGGTCGAAGACGTGGCGGATGGAGTGGTGATGACCAAAGATTCCGCTGTAGAGATGCCCATCGCTGAAGAACCGGCTTCTGATCCAATCACTGAGAAGAAACATCCCGAAGACTGATAGAGGATGTCTAGGTTTATCTTGCTTTTAGCTTAGCTTTTTGGTTCTTGACTTGGTCCTTTAAAGGACTTCTTTTGTAACTAATATCAGTTTATTGATGATACCTTATAAAGTTTTACAGTGAATTGACTTTGAATGAGCAGATGCCACTTTTGTTTATTTGATGTTACTTAATACTTCATCCGCTTGGTCTTTAATTCCTATTTATGGATTAGGAGGTCCGTCCACGAGTTGACATTAAATCCGAATCTCGGGGTCGCCTTCTAGCGTGACATATCAGGATGTAAGTCCTAGAACTTCGATAAGGTAGTTTAGGGGCTCCCGCGGGGGAGCTAATCTTAGATTCAAAGGGGGAACGATGCCCTTAGGATGGTGGGGCCATCTGGCGCTTTTGCAGAGTTGTACTTCGAGAGTAACCGAGTATCTGCCTATGGGCATGACTCAAAACCGTTTAAGTCGAGGCTGCTTGAGTTAGGTATCGAAAACTCTCCAGGAGTAAGTTATACCGACCTAGGGGTGTCCTTTGGATTGTAGGGCCGTCGAGCCGCCTATCCGCTGGAGAACATGATACGGGGCCGCTTAAGTCATGGACTTGAACCTCCTCAGGGGTAGGTTATACCGGCCTGGGGGTGTCCTTTGGACTGTAGGGCCGCCGAGCCGCCTATCTGCTAGAGAATATGATTCGGGGCCGCTTAAGTCATGGACTTGAACCTCCTCAGGGGTAGGTTATACCGGCCTGGGGGTGTCCTTTGGACTGTAGGGCCGTCGAGCCGCCTATCCGTTGGAGAACGTGATTCGGGGCCGCTTAAGTCGTGGACTTGAACCTCCTCAGGGGTAGGTTATACCGGCCTGGGGTGTCCTTTGGACTGTAGGGCCGCCGAGCCGCCTATCCGCTGGAGAACGTGATTCGGGGCCGCTTAAGTCATGGACTTGAACCTCCTCAGGGGTAGGTTATACCGGCCTGGGGGTATCCTTTGGACTGTAGGGCCGCCGAGCCGCCTATCCGCTGGAGAACGTGATTCGGGGCCGCTTAAGTCATGGACTTGAACCTCCTCAGGGGTAGGTTATACCGGCCTGGGGATCCTTTGGACTGTAGGGCCGCCGAGCCACCTATCCATTGGAGAACGTGATTCGGGGCCGCTTAAGTCATGGACTTGAACCTCCTCAAGGGTAGGTTATACCGGCCTGGGGTGTCCTTTGGACTGTAGGGCCACTGAGCCGCCTATCCGTTGGAGAACATGATTCGGGGCCGCTTAAGTCGTGGACTTGAACCTCCTCAGGGGTAGGTTATACCGGCCTGGGGGTGTCCTTTGGACTGTAGGGCCGCCGAGCCGCCTATCCGTTGGAGAACGTGATTTGGGGCCGCTTAAGTCATGGACTTGAACCTCCTCAGGGGTAGGTTATACCAGCCTGGGGGGTGTCCTTTCGACTGTAGGGCTGCCGAGCCGCCTATCCGTTGGAGAACGTGATTCGGGGCCGCTTAAGTCGTGGACTTGAACCTCCTCAGGGGTAGGTTATACCGGCCTGGGGTGTCCTTTGGACTGTAGGGCCGCCGAGCCGCCTATCCGTTGGAGAACGTGATTCGAGGCCGCTTAAGTCGTGGACTTGAACCTCCTCAGGGGTAGGTTATACCGGCCTGGGGGTGTCCTTTGGACTGTAGGGCCGCCGAGCTGCCTATCCGTTGGAGAACGTGATTCGGGGCCGCTTAAGTCATGGACTTGAACCTCCTCAGGGGTAGGTTATACCGGCCTGGGGGTGTCCTTTGGACTGTAGGGCCGCCGAGCTCCTATCCGCTGGAGAACGTGATTCGGGGCCGCTTAAGTCGTGGACTTGAACCTCCTCAGGGGTAGGTTATACCGGCCTGGGGGTGTCCTTTGGACTGTAGGGCCGCCGAGCCGCCTATCCGCTGGAGAACGTGATTTGGGGCGCTTAAGTCATGGACTTGAACCTCCTCAGGGGTAGGTTATACCGGCCTGGGGGTGTCCTTTGGACTGTAGGGCCGCCGAGCCGGGAGGTGATTCGGGGCCGCTTAAGTCGTGGACTTGAACCTCCTCAGGGTAGGTTATACCGGCCTGGGGGTGTCCTTTGGACTGTAGGGCCGCCGAGCCGCCTGTTGGAGAACTGATTTGGGGCCGCTTAAGTCATGGACTTGAACCTCCTCAGGGGTAGGTTATACCGGCCTGGGGGTGTCCTTAGGACTGTGGGCCGCCGAGCCGCCTATCCGTTGGAGAACGTGATTCGGGGCCGCTTAAGTCATGGACTTGAACCTCCTCAGGGGTAGGTTATACCGGCCTGGGGGTGTCCTTTGGACTGTAGGGCCGCCGAAGACTTGAACCTCCTCAGGGCCGACTGTTAATGATTCAAGTCATGGACTTGAACCTCCTCAGGGGTAATACAAATAATCGTGGAAATATGCAATCATTACATTACTGGTAGTATGGCCGGAGATTATCTGCGTTCCACGTTCGGGGGATTAGTCGCCCATTCAGATCTTCAAGTCGGTATGCTCCACGGTGAAGGACTTCTGCTATCTGGTAGGGCCCTTCCCAGTTCGGAGACAATTTGCCCCCTTCCGTTGGTTTGGACACCGAAGCCTTTCTCAGAACCAAATCTCCTGACGGAAGCTTTTGGAGCGGACGCGGGTATTATAATACCTCGCCACCCGCTGCTGGTAGGCCGCCATCTTAACTTCGAGCTCGATCTCTTGCTTCATCAATGAGGTCAAGACTGGCTCTTAAATTAGGGAGGTTGTCCGCTTCGTCATATGATTCTACTCGAACTTGGCAGGCCAATTTCGACGGGAATAACAGCTTCGGAACCGAAAACCAGATTGAAACGGCGTCTCTCCTGTTGGTGTCCTGGGAGTTGTGTGGTATGCCCAGAGTACACTCGGGAGCTCTTCCACCCACCTTCCTTTGGACGTATCCAGTCTGGTCCTCAGTCCCCGCAATATCATACGATTCGTAACCTCGGCCTCTCCATTAGATTGTGGATGGCCGACGGAGGCGAATCGTTGCGTGATGCCGAGATCGGCGCAAAAAGTCCGGAAGGCATTGTCGAACTGTCGGCCATTGTCAGTGACAAGAGTATGTGGTATGCCGTATCGACAAATAATGGCTTTCCAGAAAAAGGCTTTGACCTTGGCTTCAGTGATCTTGGCGAGTGCTTCGGCTTCGACCCATTTAGTAAAATAATCGACGGCGACTAGTAGGAATTTTCGCTGTCCTGATGCCGGAGGGAAAGGGCCGAGGATGTCCATGCCCCACTGAGCGAAAGGCCAGGGAGCAAAAGAGGGTTTAACTGGAAAGATGGTTGCCGCTGAATGCAGGCGTACCGTTGGCATTGGCACATCTTTTCACTAGTTCAGTTGCATCTCCTTGCATAGTCAGCCAATAATATCCTTGTCGGAGGGCCTTGCGTGCCAGAGATCGGCCTCCTGAATGATTCCCACAGATGCCTTCATGAATTTCCCTAAGGATATAATCCGCATCGCCGAGCTAACACATTTGAGGAGAGGCTGAGAGAAGGATCTCTTGTAGAGTCGGCCATCTAGCAGTACAAATTTAGAAGCCCTCCGCTTGAGCAGCTTAGCTTCCTCATGACAACTGGGAGAACGCCGTCCTTCAAATATCGGATATAGATTCCATCCAGGTTTCTTCTTGGATAACTGGCAAAGCTTCTTCCGGCCTCGATGCTAGGTGTCTCCAGGTACTCGATGTAGGTTTTGCCCATGGAGCTATCCACGAGGTAGCAAGTCGGGCCAACATATCAGCTCTAGCATTTTCACCTCTGGGATATAGCTAATGGTGAAGTGATCTAACAAGGGAATTAATAGTTTAACCTTGTTCAGATATTGGGACATGATAGGGTCCCGAGCCTCATACTCCCCTGCCACCTGGGCAGAAATAAGCTGCGAGTCAGTGAAAGCTCGGAGATGCTTGATTCCCATCCCATGTGCTAGTTTGATTCCGGTAACAAGGCTTCATATTCAGCTTGATTGTTGGTGGCTTCAAAGAGGAAACGAAGAGCATACTCCAGCACCACACCCTCTGGGCTGGCGAGAATAAGACCAGCTCCGCTCCCCTGGAGTTGGAGGCTCCATCGACGTGGAGGACCCACGCCTTATCATCCTCCTTATCAGCATCTAAAAGAATCCGGGGGAGTTCCTCTTGATGCTCTTCAGACCAAGTGCACTCTACTAGGAAATCGGCCAAGACCTGGGATTTCAAAGATGCTCTGGGCTGAAATGATAAGTCGAATTCCCCTAGTTTGATGGCCCACTTGGCCAACCGGCCAGAGTATCTGGGCGAGACAAAATGGCTCTGAGAGGCTGATCAGTGAGGACGACTATAGGATGGGCCTGAAAGTAGGGTCTGAGTCGTCGGCGGAGATGAATAAAGCAAAAATGACTTTCTCCGTTTTGGAATACCTCTCTTCTGCACCATGAAGTACCTTGCTGGTATAATATACAGGTCTTTGAGTGGCGTGGTCGCCGACACGCACCAGAACGGAACTGACGGCTTCTGAGGAAGCCGCAAGATAGAGGAAGAGCTTTTCTCCTTCCTCCGGTTTAGACAACAGGGGCGGTGTGGACAAGAACTCCTTAAGTTCTTCAAAAGCTCGTTGACAGTCTTCCGTCCACTCAAAACCGTCCGCTTTACGCAAGACCTTGAAGAAAGGGTAAACACCTCTCCGCTGATCTTGACAAAAATCGGCTTAATGCTGCTATCCTCCCGGTGAGTTGTTGCACCTCTTTCTTACATATAGGCCGCCTCATACAGAATGGCTTGAATTTTCTCTGGGTTTGCTTCAATCCCCCGCCGGGTCACCAGGAAACCCAAGAATTTCCCTGCAGTAACTCCAAATGCACATTTGCGTGGGTTGAGCTTTATTCTATGGAGCCGGAGGTTGTGGAAAGTCTCCTGCAGGTCGGCGACATGGCCAGTGGCACAGGTGCTTTTGTCAACATATCATCTACATATACTTCCATGTTGCGGCCGAGCTGGTCTTTAAAAACTTTGTTCATCAGCCTCTGATAGGTAGCTCCTGCATTCTTCAATCCGAAGGGCATTACTTTATAACAATAAATGCCCTTCTCGGTGATAAAAGAAGTATGCTCTTCATCTGAGGGGTTCAATTTTATCTGATTGTACCCCGAGAAAGCATCCATGAAGCTAAGAAGTTCATAACCAGAAGTTGAATCTACTAACTGGTCGATCCGTGGCAACGGAAAACTGTCCTTAGGACAAGCTTTGTTAAGATCGGTGTAATCGATGCATATCCTCCATCCTCCGCTGGCCTTCCGGACCATGACCACATTGGCTAGCCAATCAGGATATTGTGCCTCCCGAATATGACCGGCCATAAGCAATTTATCCACCTCTTCGTCAATGATCCTTCTGCCGCTCAGAGGCGAAACTCCTTTTCTTCTGGCGGACAGGGCGGCAGTTTGGGTTGATATTAAGTTGATGAATAATCACCTCCGGGGAATCCCGACCATGTCCGTCATTTTCCAGGCGAAGACATCCGCATTCGCCGATAAGAAGGCTAGGAGCTGATCCCGGACTTCAGGGGGAGGAGCTCACCAATTTGCACGGTCTTGGTGGGATCACCTCCCAGGGGGCAAGATATCAGAAGCTCCGCTGGCTCTCCCCTCCGCTCGACTTCTCTGGGTCAAACGACTCGGCGACCGGAGGAATTCTAACCACCTGGGGACTAGGGCTAGATGATAGCAGGGTCTGACCGAGTTTACCTCTCCATGCATCTCACCAACTCCTTGGTTGGTAGGGAACTGCACCAATAGGCGCTTGGTAGATATAACTGCATCTAATATTCAACCCGGGGCGGCCGAGAATGGCGTTGTAGGCCAGGGGGACCCGAACCACCAGAAAATCCAGCATTACCGTGCTTTGACATGGCGGCGATCCTGCCGTCGCCGGTAAAGTAACTCGCCCTCCACTCGTATAGAGTCTCCAGTGAAACCGACTAGAGGGACGGCTACAGGTCGAAGAGAGTCAGGAGATAAATTCATCCGAAGAAATGCATCATAAGTAAGCACATTAGCGGAGCTTCCACTGTCGATTAAGATCCTTTTTACAGGATGTTTAGCGACCGTCATCGAAACAACGATATCATCTTTTACAACACTACCCCCGCTATATCTCCCTTAAAGGGATTACATCATCTAGCTCTTCCCCTCCCCTTGGCTCTTAGAAGATGAGGCTCTTCCATGGGAAATCATGCCCACCATCCGCTCTGTCGGGTGTTATCAATGTTGGCTTGAGCGGGAGGAGGTCCCATCAAAGCTGGTATGGGAGGAGCCTCTTTCTTCTGGATGTACTGCCCAAGTATCCCCTCTGGATGAGTTCTTCGATGGCTTGCTTCAAGTTCCGACATTCTTCAGTGTCGTGGCCGTAATCCCTGTGGAAACGGCAATAACGGCTCCTGTCGCGGGCAGTGCCCTTCTTCAACGGGGGCGGACGCCGTAAATAAGGCTCGTTTTCAATTTCCATAAGGATGTGAGCCCGGGGGCTAAGAGGGGTGTAAGATGGTCTCTCTGGAGTCTGGCTCTTGCGGCGGTCAATTGGTCGGCGCAAGGGTTCGGACTTCTTGGAAGGAGGTCCCGTTCAACTCTGGGCGAGCGGGTCTCTTGCCAGTCCTCTCCTGCGCACCTCTCCTGGATGAATCAGCTTCGTCGGCGCGGATGTACTTCTGCGCACGGCTCAAGAGATCAGCATAAGAGAAGGAGGTCTTTTGTCCAGAGAATAAGTAAAACGGGAGGGGGAGCCCCCGTTTTAGAGCCAGAGTGGCTACAGCATCCTCAAGATGATAGACTTCTAGGGCCGCCACCTTGAAACGGGTTATAAAGTCTTTCAAAGATTCTCCTTCTTGCTGCTGCACGGAGAATAAGCTGTCTGCCACTCGAGGAATTTTCCGACAAGCGTCGAAATGAGCCAGAAAAGATCTCTCCAGTTGTCGAAAAGAATCAACACTGCGTGAGGGCAGGCGAGAATACCAAACACGGGCCGCCTTACGGAGGGTGGCTGGGAAGGCAACGCACAAGGGCATCAGTCGCTCCTTGGACCTGCATGATAGCTTTATAGCTCTCCAGATGATCTAGGGGGTCAGTGGTACCGTCATAGGGGTCCAGTTGAGGAAATCGGAATCTCCTTGGAATGGTTCCTCCATAACCCGCCGAGTAAGAGGGGGGCGGGTGTCGTAATCCGACCCCGGCTGATTATTGATCCTTTGACTGAGCTCTTCCAGCCTGCGATCTTGCTCTTCAAGACGCTTCTCCATCTATCAGTCATACGTCCTTCGGCTGGTTCAGGGAACTGGAAGGAGACCGACGACGCCACCGGCGGTGCTCCATATAAGGCTCCTTCCCCCGTCGTCGCCCGGCAGGTGGGCTGCTAGGGGAATGGGATAAAGAGCGAACGTCGCGGAGCTTTGAGACCGTCGCCTTCCGGAGGAATAAGGGCGGAGAGGCTTTGTCGGAGGGGATCTCCCTCGAGCTGATTGTCGGCTGACAGGAGTAGCCGATCTAGGCAACAGAGGCGGCTCGAGCCGTTGCCGGGCTCCTCTAGAATGTTGCTCTTGCATCTGTTGAACCATCCCAACAAGAGTTTGAACTTGTTGGGTGAGGATCAGCAGTGGATCTTGAGGAATAGTTGGAGCCGGCAGCGGCGAGAAGGAACCGGAGGGTTTGATTTCACCGGCTCAGAAGGGCCAAGAGTTTTGAGACCATGGTTGGGAGGCGAAAGATGCCCCCCAGACCAATCAGAGGGATCTTCTTCCATAGATCTAGAGCTCATGTTCGCGGAACCATAGAATAGGTATTTCTCACTGTTCCGACGATGGTCCCCTACCTGGCGCGCCAATCTGTTGATGCTGGATCACCAGATTTCTTTCTTATTGGGAGATCTCTTTCTGAAGGAAGAAGAGTCCCCTTCTTCTTCCCCCCTCCTCCCTTCTTATCCCCCTCTCCTGTTTTTCTTTTCCTTTTTTCTTTTTAGTTCTAGCCGTCCACGTGTAGGATAAGTATCCGTCCCATATTCGCCCCCGCTACGTGGTCATTCCTTGATAATTATAATGAAGGTATTAAGAAGCTTGCTCATGAAGCTAAGGATTTTCATGATTCCCTTGGTTATCCCAAGGGAATGTCAGGGTTAGTGGGATGTCAGAGTCAGAGAGAAGGTATCTGGCTCCAAAATAGGAGTTCAGTATCTCCTTTTTCTAGATAAACGGCGGTGTTTCAGTGTTTGTCTTATTCGAATCATTTAAAGCATTATGATGCTTAATGTCCTCAATTTCTGTTCCGAATACGACGGTTTTATCATGTTTAGTGGAAACGATTCGAGAATCATTTTCAAATTGGAGGCCGTCTAGGTCTAGGAGCTACCTAGGACCAAGAGGCTGCCTAGGACCGGGGGCCGTCCAGACCCTGGGGGCCGCCCAAAGTCTGGAGGCCGACCAGACTTTGGGGGGTCGTCCAGGACTAGGGGCCGCCCAGGACTGAGGGCCGCCAGAGTCTGGAGGCCGCCTGGGATTGGAGGGCCGCCCAGGACTGAGGGCCGCCCAGCCCCTAGGGGCCGCCCAGACTCTGGGGGCCGCCCAGGACTAGGGGTCGCCCAGACTCTGGGGGCCGCTCAGGACTGGGGGCCGCTCGGGATTGGAGGGCCGGCCAGACCCTGGGGTCCACCTAGGACTGAGGGCCGCCCAACCTCTAGGGTCGCCCAGATCCTGGGCGCCGCTCGGGATTGAAGGGCCGCTCAGACCCTGGGGGCCGCCCAGGACTGAGGGCCGCCCAGCCTCTAGGGGCCGCCCAGGACTGAGGGCCGCCCAGCCTCTAGGGGCCGCCCAGACCCTGGGTGCCGGCCAGACCCTGGGGGCCGCCCAGGACTGAGGGCCGCCCAGCCTCTAGGGGCCGCCCAGACCCTGGGGGCCGCCCAGGACTGAGGGCCACCCAGCCTCTAGGGGCCGCCTAGACCCTGGGGGCCGGTCAGACTCTGGGGGCCTGCCCAGGACTGGGGGCCGCTCGGGATTGGAGGGCCGCCCAGCCTCTGGCGGCCGCCCGGAATTGGAGGGCTGCCCAGACCCTGGGGGCCGCCGACCAGACTTTGGGGGCCATTTATTTTCTAACTGTATTACTTATTAACTGTCTTTATTTATTATCTATATCAACTAGTATGGAACATAATATTATTTTAGTATAAATTGGGAATAGGTAAAAGTGTCTAAGGATTCTTCCTCACTTAATGAACATTAGATTAAAGCTCATTCCTTGAAAAGGTACATAATGAATTTTTTTTTGACAACCAAATTTAACATTCAAAACTTTTTCAAATAATATTTACGAGATATTTAACTTTGTTACATATTATACATTTGTCTCCCGAAAGTCATAGCTATAGGAGCTTTGAAAATTATAGAATACTATATACGGAACTCCAACGGCAATGGTATCACATGATATGTTCACGCTTAACCATGGGCTACTATCGACCAATGGCATGCTCATGAAGATTAAAAAATATTTGAAGTCTTAAAATATGGTAATTATTACTTATTTTTAATAACACATTCAATACTAGCTTGAAAAAGATTTTATGCATCAAATGTGATGTAGGTTATATGCATCATGCTCGATGATTAACATATGATACACACATATCAATAATAGGAATAACTTTTATGTGCACACCCAATCGTACGAAGAAATGCTTTTAATCTTTGTATTTACAAAATAAATATAATGAAAGAACTTTCTCTTTCCTAAAGGCCGTCCTTTATCCCTTTACAAGCACACAGATTTTTTTTTTTAATGTTCATGCTGATGTGCGCGCACCAATGCTATCAATGCTGACAGATGAATAATAAAATAAAAAAACATTTTGTTGATGCTGGATCACCAGATTTCTCTCTCGTTATGAGATTTCTTTGAGATAGATAAAAGTCCCCTTCTGCTTCCTTTCTCCTTCTTTTTATCCCCCTCTTTTTTTTTTTTTTTCTCCTTTAATTTCAGAGGCCTACGTGTAAGATAAGTACTCGTCTTTTTTATTTTTTCGCTACGTGGTCATTCAGAGATATTTAATAATAAGGGTATTAAAAAACTTGCTCACGAAGATAAGGATTTCCATGATGACCTTGATTATCCCAAGGGAATGTCAGGGTTAGTGGGGATGTCAGAGTCAGAGAAAGGTATCTGGCTCTAAAATAGAAGCTCAGTGTCTCCTTTTTCTAGATAAACGGCGGTGTTTCAGTGCTTGTCTTATTCGAGTCATTTAAAGCGTTATGATGCCTAGCATTTCTCGATTTGAGGGCCTCCAGGAGTAGGGACCGCCCAGGACTGGGGACCGCCCAGACTCTGGGGGCCGCCCAAGACTGGGGGCCGCCCAGACTCTGGGGGCCGCCCAGGACCGGGGCTGCCCAGACTCTGGGGGCCGCCCAGGACCGGGGGCCGCCCAGGACTAGGGACCGCCCAGACTCTAGGGGCCGCCCAGGACCGGGGGCTGCCCAGACTCTGAGGGCCGCCCAGGACCGGGGGCCGCCCAGGGTTGGGGGTCGCCCAGACTCTGGGGGCCGCCCAGGACCGGGGGCCGCCCAGACTCTGGGGGCCGCCTAGGACTGGGAGCCGCCCAGACTCTGGGGGCCGCCCAGGGCTAGGGGCCGCCCAGGACTGGGGGCCGCCCAGACTCTGGGGGCCGCCCAGGACTGGGAGTCGCCCAGGGCTGGGGGCCATCCAGGACTGGGAGCCGCCCAGACTCTGGGGGCCACCCAGGGCTAGGGGCTGCCCAGACTCTGGGGGCCGCCCAGGGTTGGTGGCCGCCCAGGACTGAGGGCCGCCCAGGGCTAGGGGCCGCCCAGGACTGGGGGCCGCCCAGGACTGGGAGCCGCCTAGACTCTAAGGGCCACCCAGTACTGGGGATCGCCCAGGGCTGGGTGCCGTCCAGGACTGGGAGCCGCCCAGACTCTGGAGGCCACCCAGAACCAGGAGCCGCCCAGGATGGGGACCGCCCAGGGCTGGGGGCCGTCCAGGACTGGGAGCCGCCCAGACTCTGGAGGCCGCCCAGGACCAGGAGCTGCCCAGGCTGGGGACCGCCCAGACTCCGGGGGCCGCTCAGGACTGAGGGCCGCCTAGACTCTGGGGGCCGCCCAGACTCTGGGGGCCGACTTTATTCTTTAACTATTTTATTTGTCATCCATATCATATGCCCCCTCGCCCATCTTCCTTGTATTAAAGTGTGTTGCGCACGTGCAAGGGAGAAGGGCGAAAAATTCGAATTTAAAAATGTCTAGTACATGATAAGCGACGTTTCGGAAAAAGGAGGGAGGCGCATATTTCTAAGAGGATAGCGTCTTTTCGCTTGTCCGGCTCCACTGATAGACTACCACATGCCCTCGCGGCGCTCGAGGCATTGCTTCTAATATGCATAAAATAAGGGGGAGCTATCCCTTTCCCTTAACTTTTAACCTCTTACATCTTCTTGCGTTTTTATCTCTTCGAGCCCAGGTCAGTCGATTCCTTCTTCTTCCCTTTCTCTATTTATGGATTCCTTCGTAGATAGGAAGGGTAAGGGCCCCATGGTAGAGCCCTCCTGGGAGGAGATTCTTCAAGCACGTCGGCAGGCTCTGGGAGGGGTAGTTATTGGTGGGGACCAACCCGTTGCCCGGTCCATACAGCCTGTGTCTAGATTGTTACCTCAGTCCTCTAGGGTTTCCTCTTCGTCTACTAGCCGTGAGGCAGGACCTCCCGCGGCTGTTCTAAACTGGCTAAGACGGCGGACGTCGCCTCTGTTACCTCCTCTCAGGATCTTAGAAACCTTAAGGTTCAGTTCGGAATCCCGGATAATATCCGGCTCTCTGTTCCCTCTCCCGAAGATAGGGTTACTCTAGCGCGACCAGGCAAGGTCGCTTTGAACGAAGAGTTTTTTAAGGGGGGTCTAAGACTGCCCTTACATCCTTTCTTTGTAAACCTATTAAACCGATATCGCCTTATCCCTGCACAGCTCACTCCCAATTCTATTCGCATTATATTTTCGTTTCTAGGCTTATTCTTTTCATGGAGCTTCTGCTCGACTTTCTTTATTTAGAGCGCTGTATAGGATTCGAAACCCAGTCAGGGATGGGTGGTGGAGTTTTGCATCGAGGCCTAAAAGGGTTCTCAGGCTTAATCTCCCTTCTAAAATTAGAGGGTGGAAATCTCGGTTTTTTTATGCGCATATAGAGGGGTTAGGTGTAAATTGGGGTATCCCGGATACCAGCTCTAACCAAAATGCGAGTGTTGACGAGAGAGATCGTGAGTTTTTCAACACTCTAATCTCTACCATCATACCCCCCAGTAGAGAATTGCTATCGGAGGATAATCTCCGGGAGATTGCGTCCGTGCCGGTGTCGCTGGCTGCAGCGCCCGGTGAGCCTCACAGAATTCATCTCCCCCTCTCCTTCTCTTTATATTGCTAGCCAACACATTTGGTGTCTTTTTAGCTAATCCCGTGCTCACTACTTTGCAGCAATGAAGTTCTCTCGAGAGTTCCTGGTGTCAAACCTTCGAAAGAGAGAGAGAGGCGAATGTGGCGCGGCAGGAAACGAGCCTAAAAAGCCTCGTCAGACAGGATCGGATGATAGGCTGATTTCCGATGGCGATTCCGGAAGCAACCTTGATAGAAGATAGCGAAGGGGAGATGAGTCCTCCAACGGGGATCCCAGCAGGAGATCCTACCGAGAGGGAACTTCCGGAGGTCACTCCATCCCCCAATAAAGGTGCTGGGGGGTCTGCTGAGAGTGCGGAAGCAGTCGAAGTTGATTTGCCAGGTCCTTTGTTGTCAAAGGAAGTGGGCGTTCCTGCTCCCGCTTCCTCGGATGCTTTAGGGAATGCGTCTCCGCCCCCTCCCCATCTAATCAGGGTGCTGGGTGTCAAAGTCGCCTGTCGGAGACAGTTCTCAAACTTGCGATTCTACCCAGGTTCCAGGACAAAATGAGGAAGATAACGCAAGAAGAGTCCTTCGACACCATGTTCACAGCTGCGCTTCAGGTAAGGTTTTGACCTTTTCCTTTGTGTGATTATCGAACTCAGGTATTTAATGAATGTATTTTGCAGATGTCGAATGGCCTTTTTGTCCTGCGCGAAGACTTAAATAGGGCCAAGTCTCGGAGTGCGAGCTTGGAGAAAGAACTGGTGGAGACGAGGGTCCGAGAATCAAAAGCCTTACACGATCTCCGGGTTATTCAGGAAGATTATCGGTCCTGGCGGGGTAAGGCGAAGATGGAGCTGCAGAACTTAGACGCCAATTGTGCGAGGTTCGGGCGAAGTTGTTGCCGACGGAAGAGAGGTTAAAAGAGACTGCTCTTAGGCTAGAGCACACTGAAAATCGAGCTGATAACGCCGAAGCTACGGCTCGTGATGCTGCGGAGAAGTTGGCTCTAGCCGAGAGGGATGCTAAAAACTCTCTCGATAAAGTTGCAGTGGTGGTGAGGAGGCCCGGGAAAAAATAGCAACGGTCGAGGCCGAAGCCCGGGAAAGAATAGCTGTGGCTGAAGCCAGAGCCCAAGAGAGGGTGGCCGCGGCCGAAGCCGAAGCTCAAAAGAAAGTGGCCATAGCCGAAGCCAAGGTCAGGGATGCTATCAGGGAATACAAGGGTTCCCCGGATTTCGAATCAGAGTTCCAGGAGGCGGCCCTAGATGCCTTTGCTCAAGGCTTTGAGATGTGCAAGCGGAGGCTAGCCCAACACTTTAACTTAAAGGACCTTGAACGCTTTCGACCTGCGGATGACGAAGACATCCCTGACGTAGAGGTTGAAGACGTGGCGGATAGGGTGGCGGTAACCAAGGATCCTGCTGCAGAAATGCCTCTCCCTAAGGAGCCGGCCTCCGATTCCAATATAGAAAAGGATCATTCGAGGAATTGATTGGGGATGCCCAAACTTATTTCGACTTTGACTTTTGCTTTTCTATTCTTGTCTTGGTCTTTTTAAAGGACCCCCTTTTCTTTTTGTAACGAATATCCGCTTATTGAGAAGACTTTATAAAGTTTTTCTAACAGATTAGCTTTAACTAAGCAGATACTACCTTTTACTCATTTGGTATTACTTAGCATTTTATCTGCTTACGGTTTACGGAATCCGTCCGCGAACTGGCAGGAAATCATAGTCTTCGGGTCATTTTCGGTATATTGTATTAGGACATAAGTCCCAGAGCGTTAATAGAGCAGCTTAGGGATCCCCATAGGGAAGTTAATCCTGGGTTCCAGGAAGAATGAAGCTTCTGGGATCATGGGGCCACTCAGTGTTTGTCGTGGTACGGGGCCGTTTGAGTCAAGGACTTGAACCTCCTCAGGGGCAAGTAATGCCGGCCTGGGGGTGTCCTTTGAACTGTAGGGCCGCCGAGCCGCCTATCGTGGTTGGGGCTGCTTGAGTCATGGACTTGAACCTCCTCAGGGGCAAGTAATGCCGGCCTGGGGGTGTCCTTTGGACTGTAGGGCCGCCGAGCCACCTATTGTGGTTTGGGGCCGCTTGAGTCACGGACTTGAACCTCCTCAGGGGCAAGTAATGCCGGCCTGGGGGTGTCCTTTGGACTGTAGGGCCGCCGAGCCGCCTATCGTGGTTGGGGCCGCTTGAGTCACGACTTGAACCTCCTCAGGGGCAAGTAATGCCGGCCTGGGGGTGTCCTTTGGACTGTAGGGCCACCGAGCCGCCTATCGTGGTTGGGGCCGCTTGAGTCACGGACTTGAACCTCCTCAGGGGCAAGTAATGCCGGCCTGGGGGTGTCCTTTGGACTGTAGGGCCGCCGAGCCGCCTATCGTGGTTTGGGGCCGCTTGAAGTCACGGACTTGAACCTCCTCAGGGGCAAGTAATGCCGGCCTGGGGGTGTCCTTTGGACTGTAGGGCCGCCGAGCCGCCTATCATGGTTGGGGCCGCTTGAGTCACGGACTTGAACCTCCTCAGGGGCAAGTAATGCCGGCCTGGGGTGTCCTTTGGACTGTAGGGCCGCCGAGCCGCCTATCGTGGTTTGGGGCCGCTTGAGTCGCCCTGAAGAATTATTCAAAGATATGTGTTCAAAGGTGCAGACTCATTTAATATTTGGGTAAGTACATTACATCACTGGTAATATGGTCGGAGATTGTCTGCATTCCACGTTCGGGGGATTAGTTGTCCGTTCAGGTCTTCAAGCTGGTATGCTCCACGGTGAAGAACTTCTCTCACCCGATAGGGTCCTTCCCAGTTCGGGGATAATTTGCCCCCTTCTGTTGGTTTGGATACCGAAGCTTTCCTTAGAACTAGATCTCTCTGACGGAAATCCTTCGGGCGGACGCGGGTATTATAATACCTTGCTACCTGCTGTTGGTATGCTGCAATCTTAATTCGAGCCCGATCTCTCGCTTCATCAATGAGGTCAAGATTGGCCCTTAAATTGGGGAGGTTGTCTGCTTCGTTGTATGCTTCCACTCGGCCACTTGGTAAGCCAATCTCGACGGGAATAACAGCTTCGGAACCAAAAACCAGGTTGAATGGCGTTTCTCCTGTCGGCGTTCTGGGTGTTGTATGGTATGCCCAGAGTACACTTGGGAGCTCTTCTACCCATCTTCCTTTGGATGTATCCAGTCTAGTTCTTAGTCCCCGTAATATCATGCGATTTGTAACTTCGGCTTCTCCATTAGATTGTGGATGGCCGACGGAGGTGAATCGTTGCAGGATGCCGAGATCAGCAGAAAGTCGGAAGGCGTTGTTGTCAAACTGTCGGCCATTGTCAGTGATGAGGGTATGTGGTATGCCGTATCGACAAATAATGGCTTTCCAGAAAAAGGTTTTAACCTTAGCTTCAGTAATTTTGGCGAGTGCTTCAGCTTCAACCCATTTAGTAAAATAATCGACGGCTACCAGTAGGAATTTACGCTGTCCTGATGCCGGAGGGAAAGGGCCGAGAATGTCCATGCCCCACTGAGCGAAGGGCCAAGGAGCAGAAAGAGAATTTAGTTGAGAAGATGGTTGCCGCTGAATGTAGGCATACCGTTGGCATCGGTCACATCTTTTCACTAGTTCGGTTGCATCTTCTTGCATAGTGAGCCAGTAATATCCTTGTCGGAGGGCCTTGCGTGCCAAAGATCGGCCTCCGGAGTGATTCCGCAGATGCCTTCATGAATCTCTCTAAGGATGTAATCCGCATCCATCGAATTAACACATTTGAGGAGGGGTTGAGAGAAAGATTTCCTTGTAAAGTTGGCCTCCTAGTAGCACAAATTTGGAAGCCCTCCGCTTGAGCAGCTTAGCTTCTTCACGGCTAACCGGGAGAACGCCGTCTTTCAGATATCGGATATAAGATTCCATCCAGGTTCCTTCTTGGGTAATGGGCAAAGCTTCTTCAACAACTCCAATGCTAGGTGTCTCCAGATACTCAATGTAGGTTTTGCCCATGGCACTATCGACCGAGGTAGCTAGTCGGGCTAGCATATCGGCTCTAGCATTTTCACCTCTGGGTATATAGCTGATGGCGAAGTGGTCCAATAGAGGAATTAATAGTTTGACCTTGTTCAGATATTGGGACATAATAGGGTCCCGAGCTTCATACTCCCCCGCCACTTGGGCGGAAATAAGCTGTGAGTCAGTGAAAACCCGGAGACTCTTGATTCCCATCTCATGTGCTAGTTTGATTCCAGTCAGTAAAGCCTCATATTCAGCTTGATTATTAGTAGCTTCAAAGAGGAAACGAAGAGCATATTCTAGTACCGCACCTTCTGGGCTAGAAAGAATGAGGCCAGCTCCGCTACCCTGTGAGTTAGAGGCTCCATCGACGTGGAGGACCCATGCTTCATGATCTTCCTTCTCAGCATCTAAAAGGATCCGGGGGGTTCCTTCTTGGTGTGGCTCAGACCAGGTGCATTCTACTAGGAAGTCAGCCAAGACCTGGGATTTCAAAGATGCTCTGGGTTGAAATGATAAGTCGAATTCCCCCAGTTTGATGGCCCACTTGGCTAACCGGCCAGAAGTGTCGGGCCGTGATAAATAGCTCTGAGAGGTTGATCAGTGAGGACGACTATGGGATGAGCTTGGAAATAGGGTCTGAGTCGTCGAGCGGAAACGAATAAAGCGAAGATGACTTTCTCTGCTTTAGAATACCTCTCTTCCGCACCATGAAGTACCTTGCTGGTATAATACACAGGTCGTTGAACGGCATGGTCGCCGACACGCACCAAAACAGAACTAACGGCTTCCGAAGAAGCCGCCAGATAAAGGAAGAGCTTCTCTCCTTCCTCCGGCTTGGATAATAGAGGTGGTGTGGATAAGAACTCCTTAAGTTCTTCAAAAGCTTGTTGACATTCATCTGTCCACTCGAAGCCATCTGCTTTACGCAAGATTTTGAAGAAAGGCAAACATCTTTCAGCTGATCTGGACAGAAACGGCTTAACGCTGCTATCCTCCCGGTGAGTTGTTGCACCTCCTTCTTACACATAGGTCGTCTCATGCTGAGAATGGCTTGAATTTTCTCTGGGTTTGCTTCAATCCCTCGCCGGGTAACCAAGAAACCCAAGAATTTCCCTGCCGTAACTCCAATGCACACTTGCGGGGGTTGAGCTTTATTCTATGGAGCCGAGGTTGTGGAAAGTTTCTTGCAGGTCGGCGACATGATCGGTGGCATAGGTGCTTTTTGTCAACATATCATCTACATATACTCCATGTTTCGGCCGAGTTGGCTTTTAAAACTTTGTTCATCAGCCTCTGATAGGTAGCTCCTGCGTTCTTCAACCCGAAGGGCATTACTTTATAACAATAAATGCCCTTCTCAGTAATAAAAGAAGTATGCTCTTCATCTGAGGGGTCCAATTTTATCTGATTATACCCTGAGAAGGCATCCATGAAACTAAGAAGTTCATGACCAGAAGTCGAATCTACTAACTGGTCGATCCGGGCAATGGAAAACTGTCCTTAGGACAAGCTTTGTTCAAATCTGTGTAGTCGATGCATATCTCCATCCTCCGCTGGCTTTCCGAACCATAACAACATTGGCTAGCCAATCAGGATATCGCGCTTCTCGAATATGACCGGCCATAAGCAACTTGTCAACCTCTCGTCAATGACCTTATGCCGCTCAGGAGCAAAACTCCTCTTCTTCTGGCGGACAGGGCGGCAGCTTGGATTAATATTAAGTGATGAGTAATTACCTCTGGAGGAATTCCGACCATATCCGTTATTTTCCAGGCAAAGACATCCGCATTCATTGATAAGAAGGCCAGGAGCTTATCCCGGACCTCAGGGAGAAGGAGCTCGCCGATCCGCACGACTTTAGTGGGGTCATCTCCCAGAGGGTAAGATATCAGAAGCTCCGCTGGCTCTCCTCTCCGCTCGACTTCCCTGGGGTCAAATGACTCGGCCACCGGAGGAATATCAGCCATCTGGGGACTAGGGGCTAAATGATAGCAAGGTCTGACCGAGTCCACCTCTCCATGCATCACACCGACTCCTTGCTTGGTAGGGAACTGCACCAATAAGCGCTTGGTAGATATAATTGCATCTAATATATTCAAGCCGGGACGGCCAAGAATGGCGTTGTAAGCCAGGGGGACCCGAACCACCAGAAAATCCATCATAACCGTGCTTTGACACGGTGGCGAACCTGCCGTAGTTGGCAGAGTAATCTCGCCCTCCACCCGGATGGAGTCCCCAGTAAAACCAACCAGAGGGACGGCTACGGGCCGAAGAGAATCCAGAGATAGACTCATCCGAAGAAATGCATCATAAGTAAGCACATTAGCGGAGCTCCCGCTGTCTATTAAGATCCTTTTTACAGGATGTCTAGCGATCGTCATTGAAACGACGACGCTATCATCTTTTACAATATTACTCCCCGCTATATCTCCCTCAGGAGGGATTACATCATCTAACCCTTCGGCTCCCCTTGGTCTCTTGGAAGATGAGGCCTTTCCACGGGAAATCATGCCCACCATCTTTTCTGTTGGGGTGTTGTCAATGCTAGCTTGAGCAGGAGGAGGTCCCATCAAAGCTGGTATTGGAGGAGCTTCTTTTTTCTGTACATATTGCCCCAGATATCCTCTCTGAATTAGCTCTTCGATGGCCTGCTTCAAGTTCCGACATTCTTCAGTATCGTGGCCATAATCCCTGTGGAAACGGCAGTAGCGACTTCTGTCGCGGGCAGCGCCCTTCTTCAACGGGGGCGGACGCCGCAAATAAGGCTCGTTTTCAATCTCCATAAGGATATGACTTCGAGGGGCTAAGAGGGGTGTAAGATGGTCCTCTCTGGGAGTCTGGTTCTTGCGGCGGTCAATCGGTCGGTGTAAGAGCTCAGGCTTCTTGGGGAGGTCCGACCAACTCCGGGCGAGCGGGTCTTTTGCTAGCCCTCCCTTGCGCACCTCTCCTGGATGAATCAGCTTCGTCGGCGCGGATGTACTTCTGCGCGCGGCTCAGGAGATCAGCGTAAGAAGAAGGAGGCCTTTTGTCGAGAGAATAAGTAAAACGGGAGGGTCGGAGCCCCCGTTTTAGAGCCAAAGTGGCCACAGCGTCCTCAAGATGATAAACCTCCAGGGCCGCCACTTTGAAACGGGTTATAAAATCCTTCAAAGATTCTCCTTCCTGCTGCTGCACTGAGAATAGACTGTCTGCCACTCGAGGAATTTTACGACAGGCATCGAAGTGAGCCAGAAAAGATCTCTCCAATTGTCGAAAAGAGTCGATACTTCGTGAGGGCAGACGAGAATACCAGACACGGGCCGCCTTGCGGAGGGTGGCTGGGAAGGCAATGCATAAGAGGGCGTCTGTTGCTCCTTGGACTTGCATGATAGCTTTATAGCTTTCCAGATGATCTAGGGGATCAGTGGTGCCGTCATAGGGATCAAGTTGAGGAAATCGGAACCTCCTTGGAATGGGCTCTTCCATAATCCGCCGAGTGAGAGGAGGGCGGGTATCATAATCCGATCCTGGCTGGTTATTGATTCTCTGGCTGAGTTCTTCCAGCCGACGATCTTGCTCTTCGAGGCCCTTTCCATCCTATCGGTCATGCCTCCTCCGGCCGGTTCAGGAGAACTGGAAGGAGCCCGATGGCGCCATCGGCGATGCTCCGTATAAGGTTCCTTCCCCCGTCGTCGTCCGGCAGGCGGACCTCGGGGAATGGGACAAGGAGCGGGAGCCGTCGTGGAGACTCTGGGATCGCCGCCTTCCTGGGGAATAAGGGCGGAGAGGCTTTGTCGGAGGAGATCTCCCTCGAGCTGATTGTCGGCTAACAGGAGTAGCCGACCTAGGCGATAGAGGCTGCTCGAGCCGTTGTGGAATTCCTTGAGAGTGTCGTTCTTGCAACTGCTGAACCATCCCACGAGAGTCTGGACCTGCTGAGTGAGGATCAGCAGTGGGTCTTGAGGAATAGCCGGAGTCGGCAGTGGTGAAGAAGGAGCCGGAGGGTTCGATTTCACCGGCTGAGAAGGGCCAAGAGGTGCGAAATCATGATTGGGAGGCGAAGGATGCCCCCCAGACCAATCAGTGGGATCTTCTTCCAGAGATCTGGAGCTCATCTTTGTGGAATCGTAGAACAGGCGTATCTCACTGCTCCGACGATAATCCCCTTCCTGGCGCGCCAATCTGTTGATGCTGGATCACCAGATTTCTCTCGTTATGAGATTTCTTTGAGATAGATAAAAGTCCCCTTCTGCTTCCTTTCTCCTTCTTTTTATCCCCCTCTTTTTTTTTTTTTTATTTTTCCTTTAATTTCAGAGGCCTACGTGTAAGATAAGTCGTCTTTTATTTTTTCGCTACGTGGTCATTCAGAGATATTTAATAATAAGGGTATTAAGAAACTTGCTCACGAAGATAAGGATTTCCATGATGACCTTGATTATCCCAAGGGAATGTCAGGGTTAGTGGGGATGTCAGAGTCAGAGAAAGGTATCTGGCTCTAAAATAGAAGCTCAGTGTCTCCTTTTTCTAGATAAATGGTGGTTTTCAGTGTTTGTCTTATTCGAGTCATTTAAAGCGTTATGATGCCTAGCATTTCTCGATTTGAGGGCCCTCCAGGGTAGGGACCGCCAAGGACTGGGGACCGCCCAGACTCTGGGGCCGCCCAGGACCGGGGGCTGCCCAGACTCTGGGGGCCGCCCAGGACCGGGGCCGCCCAGACTCTGGGGCCGCCAGGACTGGGGGCCGCCCAGACTCTGGGGGCCGCCCAGGACTGGGGGCCGCCCAGACTCTGGGGGCCGCCCAGGACCGGGGGCCGCCCAGGGTTGGGGGCCGCCCAGGACTGGGGGCCGCCCAGACTCTGGGGGCCGCCCAGGACTGGGAGCCGCCCAGACTCTGGGGCCGCCCAGGGCTAGGGGCCGCCCAGACTGGGGGCCGCCCAGACTCTGGGGGCCGCCCAGGACTGGGAGCGCCCAGGGTTGGGGGCCGCCAGGACTGGGAGCCGCCCAGACTCTGGGGGCCGCCCAGGGCTAGGGGCTGCCCAGACTCTGGGGGCCGCCTAGGGTTGGTGGCCGCCCAGGACTGAGGGCCGCCCAGGGCTAGGGGCCGCCCAGGACTGGGGGCCGCCCAGACTCTGGGGACCGCCCAGGACTGGGAGCCGCCTAGACTCTAAGTGCCACCCAGGACTGGGGATCGCCCAGGGCTGGGGGCCATCCAGGACTGGAGCCGCCCAGACTCTGAAGGCCGCCCAGAACCAGGAGCCGCCCAGGCTGGGGACCGCCCAGGGCTGGGGGCTGTCCAGGACTGGGAGCCGCCCCAGACTCTGGAGGCCGCCCAGGACCAGGAGCCGCCCAGGCTGGGGACCGCCCAGACTCCGGGGCCGCTCAGGACTGAGGGCCGCCTAGACTCTGGGGGCCGCCCAGACTCTGGGGGCCGACTTTATTCTTTAACTATTTTATTTGTCATCCATATCACATTTAATACTTATGATAGTCAAGAGGAGTGTAACGCCTCGATGGGAGCTGCATCGTATCTCGTACCAGCTTTCATCGCCCGACCATAAGCACGAAGGCTGCGTTTGGATACCTTATTTCTGACTGAAATAGGGTCTTATACCCACTTATTTTTTCAAACAGCCAGATTTTTTCAATAGGCCTTATCGTTCTGATTATTCCAAGTAGCTACTCTATTCCCGTTTCCTATTCCTGGGACCCCATGAAATAGGAAACCGATCGTGCGAACCTATCCCCGGGCTAAGAGTGGAATTTTGGAAAGTATTTGGCATTCACATCCGCGCCTGTCATTTCTCACCAACCCCCTTCTGCCCGAGGGTTTCATTCCTCTGCTCCTCTCCTCGATGAAAACCTAGCACCAAAGGTAGGATTTCTCTTTTTTCTTCTGCGGGTCTCCGAGGCTGTCGATCATCGGTGATTTCTGGGATCAGTTGTCTGTGCTGTCGATCGAATGCTGGGAATCGAAGATTGAGGGTTGTAGGAGCTTCGATAGAGGAATTTACTTCCGATTTTGTGCTATCTTTTCAAGGAAGAGGAAATTTCTATATTCAGGGCATTACCGTGAAGATTCAAAGATTG
>UESW01001592.1:356322-375228 GCA_900491605.1 Calamus simplicifolius | reverse complement strand
ACGATGTCACATATTTCCTGCCATCACCCTACTATTGCCGGTAAGTGCGTATTTGGCATCCAGGATCAAAGTATTAATATGGTTTATTCTAAGGTTTGCCATCCCGATGCGGAAGTCCATATTGGTATCACATCGGTACAGTGCCAGTATGTCCAGTATGCATGGATTGGTTTAGTGTACTGAAACTTGGTATGCGATAGTTTCGAGTCTCAATTTGTTGCTGATACAATATGGTACGTGCTATTGAACGGTATGCACCGGGTATGGCGTACCATGGTATAATCACCGTCTTCATGCAAATCATTATTACTCATTATTACTTATTTACAGTTTGCTTCACTTAAGTGGTCCCTCCAACATTCCCACTACTAATAATGTCATGACAAAACATGGATAATGACTCCTTCAATAATACTTTCATCTAGCAAGCGTTAATTTTTTGATAAGTAAACATCTCAAAATTTTCATTGCTATACTTCATTATAAATCCTGCCATGCTGTTCATGTATCATAGCTTATTGTTTAACTCTTTAATAAATGAAATCTATGAAAATTACTGCATGTCAATTCGTATTGCATTAATATCTGCCATGTCCACTTATTCCGTTGCGATTCATACTGTCAAATGACCATCCACTCTGGCCCTGTAGATTAACCATGCCTAAATCAAAAAAGCCAGTGAATCAACACAAGCAAGAGAAGGATCAAGTCGTCCAAGAGCACCTAATTGGACAGATGCTCTTGATATGATCATGCTAGGCTTGATGAGGCAAGAGAACGACGAAGGTAACTGTCACAACGGTACCTTCTCCCAGGATACTTGGAGGAAGATGACAAATTTGTTCAACGAAAGGACTAACCTGTCCTTTAGTTTTAGAAACCTGAAAAATCGTTTGAAGGTTTTAAAGAAGACCTTCAACTTGTACTATAACCTAGCTAATCGATCAGGTTGGGGATGGGATCCTGCTCTAAATCTTCCCACGTGTGGCGATGAGCATATGTGGGAGGAGGTCATCTCGGTGAGTGTATGGTTTTTGTTGACGAATCATAGTTCAAATGCTTCTGATAACATTATAATACTAAATTTATCAAATTACACTTCAGGTTAACAAGGACTATGCTCGGATTAAGGGTAAGTCATTTCCTGCTTACGACGACATTGATATTCTTTTTTCAAGGCATACAGCTACCGGTAGACGGGGGATACATCTGCTATTCCTGGAGGGCGTATCCGACAATGATACTTCGGACGACGAGATGGATCGGATCAACTTGGAGGACATAGAATTTGGGCATCCATCACAAAAACGTGGTGGAGTGTCATGTTCATCAGCCGGTCCATTCGATCAACGATTCGTGGATGTATCCCCATCGAGCCGACTACTTTTGCCTCGACCCTACCCACAAACTGTTCTGCAGAAGGAGGTTTGTCAACTAGCAGTGGAAAGAGGAAAAGGTCATCCTCCATAACTCCTACAGCACGTAAGATAGGTGCACAACTGATGCAGCTGATGTCTTACAAGAGTTGGTGGATCAAGGTCAAAGAAGATTGGAAATTGCTAATGAGATGCTCAGGAGAGATCAGCTTGCTCGACCCACAGTGTACTCTATTGATGAATGCATGCGGAAGCTAGAGAGTATCCCTGGGATTACACCTGAATGCATTCTTGCTGTAGGGGACAGTTTGAAAATTGAGATTAATAGGTGGTTCCTAATGCATTATGAAGGTCCACTACTTGAAGCTTGGCTTAAAAGACAAATGGCTGATTTCTACCGTGTACCACCTTCAGTGGCAGCCCCATCTGGAAGTTATGCTCCTGTGCCTAATATCTTCATGCCTCCAATGCATGTGTCCATCAAGGTGGCCCATCTGTTTTCGTGCCTCCTCCCTTGCATGCTGCCTCTCCAGGTGGACATAGTCCATTCATGCGACCACTATTCAGACCAAGCAGTGACGATAGCATCTCCCATGGTCAGACCCATTCTCCAGTTGGCAGTGCGGAAGAAACTCTCTGTACCACATCTGCATCTTCGACTCAGCAAAGTGAATGTGGTTACTTTCATCGGTGGCCGTAACATATACCAATATTGAAGTTGACACGGAATTATATATCTTGCTACAGTTGTTTCTACATATGTCAGACCTTCAATTAGAGTTTTACTTTAACCTTGATGAATGCTGTAATGTTGTTGTAAATACGGACATGTTTGCTAGATATGTTTATGCATGTTAGTGTTGTCTATGGCTTCTAATGGTTCTTTCAAATCTCATATATGCATATAGAGGTCTCATGAACTACTCTCTTTTTGTAATAGATGGATACCTTCCATGATCTTGTGGCATTTCTAATAGATGAAGACAACTACTGGCAGGATGTCATAACTATGCTGATAAGTAATGGCATCATTGATTTAGCAAATTACAACGTTATTTCAAAGAGGCCATGCCGAACGCGACCATTCTCTGGTCATGAACTCATATCAGATATTTTGAGTGGACATCCAGATAGAGGTTATGACCACTTTAGGATGACAAACACTATGTTCTTCAAGCTAGAAGAATTGCTTCTTTCGCGTGGGTTGGTTAGTAGCACCCGCAATGTTACGGTAAAGGAGCAACTTGCGATCTTCCTTTACGGCATAGGTCATGGTGTCACCAATAGAGTGCTGGCTGAAACATTTTAGCACTCCGGGGAGACAATATCCAGACACTTTAACACTATACTGAAAGCAATTTGTTCACTTAAGCAAGATTTCATCGCTCAGCCCGGTCAGGATACCGGTGTGCATCCACGGATCCGTGAGAACAATCATTTCAATCCTTTCTTCATGGTACGTATGGACACTAATAGATGCCAGTCTTCATTTACGATTGGTTTACAACCTCGTCCATGATATTTTTATTAATCACAGCATGCTCTTGGAGCCATCGATGGTACGCATATACCCGCCTTAGTCAAGAAAAGCAAACAACCACGCTTTCGTAATCGAAAGGGCACCATTTCCCAAAATGTCATGGCTGCAGTTTCATTTGATCACTCCTTCCTTTTCGTTTGTACTGGATGGGAGGGATCCGCAGCCGACATGAGAGTCCTTCGTTGGTGTGTTGAGTCAGGTGGCTTCGTCGTACCAGAAGGTATTTAATAAATTCATAAAGCAAGTGTCCAATTACCTTTATCAAAGTTTTAGTGGATGACGTCAAGCCATTGTTCTCGTTTACAGAAAATTTTATCTTGTCGACTCGGGATATGCCAATACAGACAAGTTCCTTGCCCCATATCGGGTAATAGGTACCACCTAAGTACATTTAAGAATCCAAGGTCCAGACGATATAACAATTGTCGAGATTTATACAACCATCGACATGCTCAGCTCAGAAATTGCATAGAGAAGGCCTTTGGAATTCTTAAGAAGCGATATAAGATTCTTAGAGGTCCTATCCCATTTCCCTTCAAGATTCAGAAACGTATTGTCATG
Organism: Calamus simplicifolius; assembly: GCA_900491605.1. Taxonomy (NCBI): domain Eukaryota; kingdom Viridiplantae; phylum Streptophyta; class Magnoliopsida; order Arecales; family Arecaceae; genus Calamus; species Calamus simplicifolius. The sequence continues at coordinate 371,751 of UESW01001592.1, read as the reverse complement.
GCTTGCTGCATCATTCATAACTTCATTCGACGGACCCAAGGAAATGACAAATACTTCAATATGTCAATTGAACCCATGCCTGTTGATCGAGATGAGGATGATGTTGATCCTTATCTTATTATAGGGGATGACGAATCCCGAAGAGGTGACAAACTTCGCAATTCCATAGCTAACAGGCTATGGGATGCCCGAAACACGCGCAGTAAGTCTAACATGCATCCTTTTCTTTAACATAATTCTCTTATTGTAAAAGAAAGTATGTTTACCTGATTTAACCTTATTAATAGGGCAGGGTATTATGTGATTTGAGTTTCGTATTGGTTTCCCTGTTATGCAGGAAATCAAGCTGCTTGATCTTGCGGTTCAGTAATGTCTTCTTCAAGGTATTATGTAGTTTTCGTGGGCCGTAGACGAGGGATCTATGGAACCTGGCCTGAGTGTCAGCGTGAGGTAACTGGGTTTAAGCATGCCTTGTACAAGAAGTTTAAATCTAGAGAAGAGGCAATTCATGCATTTCAGAATTATCGACATCCTCCTGATATGGAATATCAGCTAGGACAAGGGGAGGTACATATGGTCAGGAGTAATGGTGGATCTTTAAAAACCTTTACGTTTGTTTTCGTATCCTTTCTTGTAGGCTTTTTGCTTGGCTGTCAGTGTTGCAAGTTATCGTTGATGCTTTGAGATGTTCAGGTTTACTATATCTTGTTCCTATCCTTCTAGCATGACTTGTAACGCTTCCTCTTAGCTTAGAGGTTCTATTTTGGAAACTATTTCCTGCTTTTGTAATACTACTATGTTACATCACCTATCATCTATTTGTATCATCATTTTGCTGTGAGTATATCTGGCAGCCATGCACTTTATTGATGTAACACTATATGATATTGTTGTAATGACTAGTATTTCGCTGCATTAGAGATATAACCTTACGCTCTTCTTGGTGGTCGCAGTGGCAATGATATTGAAGTGTCGTCTGTGATGACATGACTTGGAGGGCATTTATAAATGCAACCGTTGTGACGCATCACAGCTCGGTGCTCTATCAAAGGTGAGGGCGATGATGTTAGGCATAAGCATAGCATTTCCTGAATTGGATGCATGGAAAATGTGACCGTCAGGAAATAGGTGCTGACAATGCCTTCCTGAGCCAACTCTATCGATGTTCCTATATCTTCATATTGGATTATGTGGGTAGGTAGCCTGAACAATGATGAAATTGGATTTAGAATTAATCATTCATTAACGAGTCGGCAGCTATGTCGTAATATAGAAAATTAAATCTCCCAAATTTTTGATGCCTTTTAGTTAATTGATCTATATCTTGCAAATTTATTTAGCAAATTTTTTGGGGAACTGCTTTCATGATGAACTCGTTCTCACTATTCCATCACAGATGATATTTTTGATTTTTAGTTGGACAATAGGGCAGCATACCCTGTGCTGTCATTATAATGTGATTTTTGAATATTTTTTATGTCCTAAATTGCCTCTATTTTGAAAGCTGCCTGTTATGGATGATTAATTTAGAATATAACAATGGAGGTCAGCATTCAATCCTATAAAAATAGATACGATTGGCTGGCCTGTATATACAAACGTTGTGTCATATCAGCAATTCCATGCTGAGATCCGAATGGTGTATTGACTATATCTATGTATTATTTCAAATTGCGTTCACTGATATTTATGGCTGCAGCAGTTGAACATATCCGGCACTCTTTATGGTATCAACATTCTGACGAAATTGCAGGTAGATGGTAATCATTTGAGATTCATATTGGAATATGTCTTGTTGTATAGCTCCAACATTATGCTTTTTGTGTTGTGGATTGACAGACATGATTTAAACATGTTAACATAACACTATATGCAGAAAAATGTTTAAATTCTAGATCACAGCATATATGTCAGTGCTTAAGCTTTTTTTTCCTCTCTGGTTTGGCAGTCCAACCCCTCTAATCCAGGCCAGAAGTTTCAATAATGACTTCAACAAAGCAGTCCAAGTATGTTGTCAGACACCTGCTCGTGTGGAAGAAATTAGTTGCTTTCTTTTTATAGATATAATGGCAAGTGAAAAAGACAGTTTCTTGAAAAAATCTCTTGAAGAAATTCAGTTTTAGTGGTACTACAAGTTTTCTATTCCTTGAATTTATTCTTCTGCTGAATGTATATTGGATCTGTGATCATTATTTCAGAACTTTTGCTTGTGATTTTAATACGCACACAAGCAACATTGATTCCTCATGAAATTAGTCAACTAAAGGTGGTATGCCTTCTTACAATTATATGAATATCATGTTCTATCAACAATTCAGATGCTACTGAAATGATGCCTTTGTCAGCAATCACTTTATTATCGTTTTCCTGGGTACCCCTGGAAGTTTTCTCTGCATCATATGTATGGCATCAGTCCTTAGAAGATCATACAAACCGATACTTGATGATTGAGAATGCAGCAAATACACTCTACACATTTGGAAACCTTCAGCTGTTAACAGCATGTCTCTTTAAATTTCCTAGAATCTTAGAATTCATTCGGTGACAGAACTGTTAAGACAGCTTATACTTGGTGTTTTTGCTTTATTTACTCGGGTGTTTAATGCAATTGTAGCAGTTTCTTGATAAATTAAGCTAAGCTAATCTTATTTGTTTTAGTTATGCAATATTACTGAGTTTCATTTGATTTCCGTGAAAGCTTAGTTTTATCATATTGACATCATGAATGTTAAAATTGTTGGTAAAATAGCGAACAAAACCACTCTAGTCAGTATCTGAACTGTCAGAACCATGGAGGAGTTGCAAAGGTACATAACTAATGCTTTACTTAAGCCCCTCTACAGATTTCTATCGTTTAATTTCTGTTCATTTTTTTAAACTTTGATGGTCCTTGATTCTTCATTGCTTGAGGCAATCAATATAGTCATATTATATTGTGCAACTATGCTTGGTTGCAGTGCATGATGCATGGTTTAATTTTCCTCAGTACATTATTATGATAAAATTATGTACTATGTCAAGTCAGCATAGGAATTTGAATAATAGAGAGAGCTGATGAGGATGTGCAAATGATGGATAAAAAAAACATAACCAAGGTGAGATCGTCGAGACTGCTATAGTCAGTATTGGTTTTTGTTTTTATGCAAATTAGTCAAATCCACATTTGCATGTGCGTTATCTGGTTCCAGTACAAATGGGCCCTAAATTTACAACATTTTTTCATCTAGCAAGTTAACTTAGTTTGGCCTTCTTACATCCATTGTTGGAGATGTGGTTCAGTGTGTTGTTTTTATCAGTGAGTGCAATTGACTAGTTGGAGCACAGCATTGTTTTGTCTGTTTAATCATGATTAGTTGTAATTTTAACCATCCTTATTCTAATTAGCTCTCGATGCACATACGCAGTAACGGTTTGCAGGACTGTGGACATATACTTCAATTTGTTAGCGAGAATCAATTGGGATCCATTTTGGAACCAGGAATGCCACTGGTAGTGGACAAAGCTGCTGTCTTTAGTAATGCTGTCGGCATGGTGACTCAGTTTCACAATGAATTACAGAAGCTGAAAGATTCAAATGACAGTCTTCAGGAGAAGAGCAAATAATTGAAAGAAGATTGAATTTATCTTTCATCTATTTCAATGTATCCATGATCAATGTGTTTGAACCTATCAATTGTATGAGAAAGCTGTGCAGGAATTTTTTTTAAAAAATAATACTAATATTTTTACATCCATTGTACTGAACGGACATGGAATTTGTTGATTGTATTATAGATTCTTTTACAACATTTGTGTTTCATAGCTTGAATTCTTTTTTCTGGGAGTGATCTCTTTTTGTGATATGCATCTAAATAGGCTGTTAAGGGATGTTCATGCTTAATTACCATTACTATCAAAGATTGGGATTTACATCAAGGTTCATCAACTGAGGACCTGTATATAAGATTGGTTCGTTCCTTTTTCAATTTCTAATTTGGTTTGAATGATCATGTGATTCGTGATGCTATATTGTTTTCCCATAGACAACTTTAATATGACTGACTGACTGTTGAGTTTTGCGATCAAGGTTCATCTGTAGGCAGCATCTACTGGCAGACTATGATTTTGCAAACAGGATGAGCTATCGACATCATGATGCTCGCCTTGCACTCTTTTATTAAAATCAAATATATTGTTCCTTTGATTGGAAATATATAAACTGGTTTCTGAGAGAAAAAAAATTTGGAGATTCATTCCAAATATTTATTTCTAAACTATTTAAGTTATCGCATTGTACATTAAGCTCGAAGACCCTTCGATGTTCAAAACCATGCAAGGTACATGAATATTTTAAAAAATTATTCTACACGTTGGTATAATTATTTATTAATGTTATAATTTCATTAGTTATTAATGTTATTTATTAATAATTTATTAATAATTAATGTTATTTATTATTAATGTTATTTATTATTAATGTTATTTATTAATGTTGGTGTAAGATTAGTATAGATACCAGTTTCTTACATTTTTTATTATTAAATTTATAATTATTTTAATTTAATTTAAATAGTAATAAAAATTTAGAAACTTAATTTGATGAATTTTAAAAAATTTATTGATTTACCGTTAATAAATTGTTATAATTTCATAATTATTTCAGTTTTATTTTTAAAATAATTATTTTCATTTTAATTTACTAATAACAAATAATTTATTAATGTTAATGTAATAAAAATTTAATTGATAAAGTATTTTTTCTTCTATTTGGTCAAGGGGTATTTTTGAATTTAAAAAAGAATCTTCATCTATTCCTACTGAAATATAGGTTTATTCCCATGTCATCCAAACACCATTTGGAATAACACTGCATTAATTGCACTGAATAACATGGAATACCAAACTTTCATCCAAACAGAAATCTGGAATAACAAAGGGAATAGGCTATTCCTAGAGAATTCGTATTCTTATTCCTGTAATAACTTTTTGACATCCAAACGCAGCCTTAGTATATGGTCAGTCTTGGCATACCATAATCATTAATCAAAACTAATATCCTCGCCCCGGTTACTATCATTGATGCCACCTTAAACATCAAGTCTATTACTAGATTTAAACCTTTGATGTTTGGAAGTATTTTACCATTAAGGAGATCACTAACGAAGGAATCCGAGTTGTATGTACCATCTGCAAGAAGAATTACACTTTATGAAAAACCAATTACTTAGTTCAACACCAGAAGATCATGAAAATATTAATAATTCTACCTCTGTTGAACTTAAATTCTGTGCAGAAAGTGAGTTATCAACATTTATTTTAATCCCAAAGAGGCAAATAAACAGAATTATTAAAATTAATTATCAGTATTGAAATGCCCTTTTCTTTTGTTGAAAATATGTGTTTTGAAAAATATATAAAAACTACCTTAGATCTAACATATAAAAAAGTTTCTCAAAATACTACTAAATTTGATTCTTTGAAATAATTTTTTAAATATAAATATTGATTTCTTATTTTCCAAATTTTAATGGAAGTATAGCACTTACATGCATTTTATTGATTATAACTGTGTTATGTAAAAGTAATTTATTAGTTTTAAATTATTTAAATTTCTGCACTATACCACTAATATCTTTAGTTCAATCATGCATACAATACATGAATCCTTATGGATGATATTTTTTTCAATTAGTTTAGATAATGATGCTAATAATAATGCTGCTATTAATTAACTTAAATAAAATTTGCATCCTATCTTTCATAGAAAATTATTTTATATAATATGTATATATCACATCTTAAATTTAGTTATACTAGATGGTTTAAATTTTATTAAACCATTTGTACATAAAATTAGAAATGCCATTAAATATTTAGCATTTTCAGAAACTAGAAAACAAGATTTTAAAAATTTATGTATTGCCCTTGGTTAAAATTCTAAATAATTTTTATTAGATGTAAAACACAAATAAAATTGTATATATTAAAGTTATAATCATATTTTGAATATAAAAATATTGTTCAATTTTTATAATAATAACTTTCCCAATGAACCTCTATTAAATTTTCACTAGGATATGTGTAATATTATTATACAATTTTAGAACATTTCTATGATACTACTGATATTTTACTAGTACTTATATCTCACTTTCTCCATAATTTTGTGACAAATTTATAACACTACTGATTATTTTACAACTTATCGAAATGTAGAAGTATTTGAACATATAATTAAACCGATGAAATTAAAATTTAATAAATATTAGTAAGAAATTTCATATTTTCATTATTTAGCTTTAAATTATGGATTCTAAATTTAAATTGGATAGTGTATTAACAATATTAGAAGAAATTTATAACAATATGATGCATAACACTAGTAAAATTAAAGATGAAATTAATACTTTATTATAAAGCAAAAGGTTTTCTACTTTAAGATCAATCCTAAATAGTAAATAGTAGCAATAGAGGTGGTTGTACCAATAAAATATGGAATATTCTTATTAAGCAAAAAACTAAAATGTACATCTTCATCATCTAATAAATTATTTTTTATTGAAGTAATGATTTTATAAATTTCTTAACTCAGAATTAGATAATTTTGATATTTTAGTTTAGTGATGAACACATTAGAGCAATTATTCTATGCTTATCATCATGACTCATGATTTTTTTACCCCTCTAATGTCCACAGCAACATTAGATTTTCCTTTATTGTAGGATGTTGGATAGTTGATGATCGGAGCTAAGAGTCAAGAGCTTACTGAAATATGAGATGGTAAAGATCTATTAACCACCTAATGGATAAGCTATAAGTCTTTAAATCACATTACTTGTAACATTCAAATATTTTGGAAGCAATGCATCATATCGAAGATCGATGTGATAATCTAAACATCCAGTTGTAGACCTAATTAAATTTGAGTAGAAACTCTCATCATACACATAGTGTTATGTATTCTCTTATAAAATTCAAAGCAAATATTTATAAATGTTCATTGCTCATAAAAAATATTTCTATATTTTATTTTGCTTTAGCCATCAAATTAAAATAGATCATATCCAAAGCAATCCCGCTTGTTTTACTATAGCAAGACCTCATTGTCCCTACCGTGGAAGACCCTGATGGGGCAGTGGGCCTCCATGGGCCACAATGACAGCATCAGGATTTGGTAATTTGGCCTTCCCTCATCCGCCACCTTTTCTCTCTCTTCACATGGAGCCAGCTTCTGTTCGGCCTCGGCCATAGCTTCCGATCGAGTCTAAGCTCCCACAACCATGCATGTGTTCTGCATGGTCGTGCATGCGGCCTCGGACCCCGTTCTGTCTCCTAAAGACGCCCGGGTTCCTCAGCTCCGCTCTCAGCTGCTGAGCCCCCCTTGGCCTCACATGGCTCTTCCACTTGGCCTCGGCCTCGGCTCTTCCACTCGGCAATCGGCTGCCCCCTCGGCCTCGCCTCGCATGGCCTCGGCCTCAGCTCTTCCCCTCGGTCACCATGAACAGTGCTTGGCCACCTCAGCCTCGGCCTCGGTCTCAGTCGGCCTCGGCTTCGGTCGGCCTCGGCCCTGGTCGGCCGGCCCGATCGGCCTTGGCACCGATCAGCCTTGGCTCCGGTCGGCCTCGGCCCCGGTCGCCTCAGCCCCGATCACCTGAGCCCCGGTCGGCCTCGGCCCCAGTCAGCCTCGGCTTCAGCCTCGGTCCCAGTCGGCCTCGGCCCGATCGGCCTGGACCCAGTCGGCCACGGCTCTGGTCCTCATCTACAGTCGGCCTCAGTCCCAGTCGGCCTCGGCTCCCAGCACCGAGCTTCCCTCGGCTCCAGTTGGCACCGAGCTCCCCTCGGCCTCACACGGCCTCGGTTTCAGCTCCCAGCACCGAGCTCCCCTCGGCCTCCCACGGCCTCAGCCTTGCACGACCTCGGCCTCTGCACCAAGTTCTCCCTCAGCCTCGTACAGCCTCGGCACCAAGCTCCCACAGCACTTGGCCCCCATCTCCTTTCTGACGGACGCCTCAGCCCCTCGGCACTCGGCCTCGGCCTCGGACCAGCTTCCACTCGGTGTCGGCCCCTTCCCTCGGCCTCATACAGCCTCGGACTTCTTTCTTTCCTTGCAGGCCTCGTCGGCCTCGGTTCGGACCCTGCAGCCCCCTCGGCCTCAACCATGAACAATGCCTTGCACATGAATAGTGCTATGCAAGCACTCCATAATCAATGCTCTACAAGGACTGCAAGTAGGTGGCGTAGGGGACACGTCTGACCAACGTGTAATAGTTGGTCATACCCTACAGCAGCCTGCAACAACCGTTCAAGCCAAGCAGCACCTGCCATTCAGTTGCAGCCACCTTGATGTAGGACCGATTCGCGTACAAGTAATTTTTTCTTTTTTTTAATGATTAATATTGCAGTTGATTATTCTTCCAAAGTAATAGCCTAAGAGAGATTCAGAAAAATTCACAGTAAATCTGCACGCGAAACAGTTCCTAAAAATAAGGAAGAAGGACCGCCGAGGCTAAGAAGCCCCGATAGGGCTTGCTCTCCTACAATAAAATTACTAGTAGATTAGAGGGGTGTACCTGGCAAGAGGAAAATCAAAGTGTTGAAGGGTTGCTCTACTTGGCGGATGCGCCCTAGATGACCAAGCCTTGAGCCCACGGATCTGCGGCCAAGTATCTGCTAACCTGAATGATGATCACCTTGAATCCTGGATTCGTGGCTACTGAGGGATCTGCAAGATCACCATACAAGGGTTAAAGAATAATAGAGAAAATTTAGAATAGAGGCAAAGAAACAAGGAAGGAGTAGAGAAAAGGGGAGGCCGGCCAAGGGCTCTTGGGCATCCATTATTGGAAGACAAAGGTGGCGGCCAGGGTTTCTCCTGGAGACTTGGGATGTTGGCATGCGCAGGAGGAGAGAAACAAGAGCACCAGAGAACCAATTAACAAAAATCACAATAACTCAAAACTTTGATTGATTGATTAATAATAAAAGATACATCATTCATACAAGAGGGTCTCTTTTATAGAGCAAGAGACTTGGGGCCCAAGAAAATATAGATATGGAAAGAGAGAAAAGAAAAAAAGATGCCCTAATCAATTTTGGCATGAAATCTGCAGCGTTCAGATATGGAAGATGATCTTCTAGATACAATCAGCGGCAGCTGGATTGGCATGAAATCTATGGCGTCCAGATGAGGCAGGTGATCTTATAGATATGATTGAGATGCAATCAGCGGTAGCTTAATTTGGCATGAAATCTGCAGTGTCCAGATGAGGAAGGTGATCTTCTAGATGCAATCACGGCAGCTGGATTCGGCATGAAATCTGTAGCGTCCAGATGAGAAAAATGATCATCTAGATCGGAAGGTTGCTTGCTCTGCTAGGTGGCATATGGGCTGCTTGAAGTAGGTGTGGCACCAACTTGAATTTAGCAGCTACTCTGTCTGACTGTGATGGCCTTGTCTTCTACTCCAATACTGATGTCTCCTCTTGTAAGCTCATGAACTTACTATAGGACTCACATTAAAATAAACTGAACTGGATAGGACTCAATTTAGAATAAAATAAACTGGATGGGACTCAAAATAAACTAAACTTTATTTCCTAACTCAAGACTTGAATCATAACTAATCAGATATCCACAGAGGGTTAAGAATCCTCTGCTTGATCCTGGTGCCCGCACCAATTCTTCGGGGTGGGAAGAACTTGACCCCGTCGAGTATGGGTCATTCTGGCTCTGGTATCTCTCTAGTAGGTTTGGGTCAAGGTGTTGTAAGTCCTCTCGAGTAATCCATGAATCGTCAGATTCGGGGCGACCCTACCATCGGACCAGGTAGCATTGATAACCGCGGTTTCCGGGTCATAATGGCTTGATCGTCTAGGATACGCTCGATCCGCTTTCCTCGCTCAGGTAAAATTGGTGATGGACATTCTTGGGTAGGTTCGCTCATGAAAGGAGGGTTAGGTCCAAAGTACTCACTAGGAATCGCTGCCGGTTTCCTATATTCTACTAGGTCTGCAATATTGAAGGTAGAGCTAATGCCCAATCCGAGGGTAGAACTAGCACATAGGCATTGGGTCCTACCTTCTCTATTATTTTAAAGGGACCAGCTCCACGAGCATGAAGTTTCTTAATGGTACTGGTGGGAATCGTTCAGGCCTAAGCCTAACCATGACATAATCCCCTACACCGAACTCTTTGGCTCTTCTTCGGGAGTTAGCCAGTCTTTTATAAGTTTCATTACTTAGATTTATTTTCTGGCTAATGTCCTTATGTAAGTCTTTGATATGCTGTGCAAATGCTTGTGGACTCTGAGACTCGTGTGTGGAGGGGAAAAGGAATTAGATCAAGTGGATGATTAGGCTTATACCCATGGATTATCTTAAATGGACTCTTGCCTGTGGACCTGTTCATTGAGCTATTGTAGGCGAACTCTGCACGAGGCAGTAATAAATCCCACGTCCCTAGGTATTCGCCTACAAGGCACCTAAGAAGGTTTCCTAGACTACGGTTCATCACTTCAGTTTGCCCATCCGTTTGGGGGTGAAAGGCTGTGGAAAAATTAAGTTTGGTCCCTAACATATGCCAAGCTTTTCCAAAAGTAGCTGGTGAACCTAACATCCCTATCAAAAACAATGGTCTTAGGTAGGCCATGGAGCTTGACCACGCTGTCTAAGAAAAGTCGGGCTACCCTAGATGCATCAAAGGTTTGCGAATAAGGGATGAAATGAGCCATCTTAGAAAACCTATCGACCACTACAAAGATGGAGTCATGCTTCTTCTGGGTTTTAGGTAATCCTAGAATGAAGTCCATACTGAGGTCTTGCCAAGGACGATCAGGCACTGGCAAAGGAGTATATAGACTGGTGTTCTGCTTCTGCTGTTTTGCAACGGCACAAGTTCAACATCGGGCTATTATCAGGGCAATGAGCTTTTTAATTCTGGCCAGTAAAATTGGTCCTTTATTGCTAGAATTGTCTTATCTCTTTCAAAATGACCAGCTAATCCCCCAGCATGCATTTCCCAGACTAGGAATTCTCTAAGTGACATCCTAGGGATACAAAGTCTATTGCCCCTAAAAATGTAACCATCCTGGATGGTATAATCTCCACTGGTACTGGATGGCCCTAGCTAAAGGATCTTATAAATTTCACTAGAGTCATGACAGGTCTCATACTCATCTTTTATCCGGTCGAATCCTATAACTTCGGTGCTAACAGTACTCAACAACAAAGACTTACGGCTTAGGGCATCTACTACCTTATTTTCTATACCGGCATGGTGTTTCAGGATAAAAGTGTATACCTGAATGTATTCAACCCATTTGTCATGCCTAGAATTTAGCTTCTTTTGGAGTTTAGAAATTGGAGTGCCTCATGATCAGAAAATAAGACAAACTCCTGCGGTAGTAAGTAATGTCTCCAATACTTAAGGGCTTGTACTACCGCATAGAATTCCTTATCATAGGTGGAATATCTAAGATTAGCTTCATTTAGTTTTTCACTAAAGAAAGCTATGAGGTGATTTTCTTGGCTTAACACTCCACCTATGCCTACTCCCGACGCATCGCACGCAACCTCAAACACCTTAGAAAAGTCTGGAAGTCTAAGTATGGGTGCATGAGTCATCCTATCCTTAAGCTCTAGGAAGGCCTTATTAGCTGACTTAGTCCACTCAAAATTACCCTTCCTAATACAATCAGTGATAGGTGCGACGATGGTGCTAAATCCCCTAATGAATCTCCTATAAAAGGTTGCTAGGCCATGGAAGCTGCGGACATTATGGACGTTCATGGGTATTGGCCACTCTACGACCGACCTAACCTTTTCAGGATCCGTTGAAACACCTTTGGGGTTACCACAAAACCTAGAAAGATAACCCTATGCATCATGAAATCACACTTCTTAAGGTTTGCATATAGGCTATTCTCTCTAAGGGTCTGACAGATTAATCTGAGATGGTTAAGATGGTCCTCTTTGGTCTTGCTATAAATTAATATATCATCAAAATAAACCACTAAGAATTTTCCCATGTACTCTTTCAGGACCTGGGTCATGATTCTCATGAATGTACTAGGTGCGTTTGACAGCCCAAAAGGCATCACGACCCACTCAAATAGACCATCTAGTCTAGTCTTCCACTCATCGCCTAGTCTAATTCTAATGATGGTAGCCACTCTTAAGGTCTATTTTGAAAAAGATAGTGGCACCCGCCATCATGTCCAACATGTCATCTAGTCTGGAGATAGGGAACCTATACTTGATAGTGATTTTGTTGATGGCCCTACTGTCCATGCACATTCTCCAGGTACCATCCTTCTTAGGGGTTAATAGTGCAGGAACTGCACAAGGACTTAAGCTCTCCTAATGAAACCTTTCCTAAGTAATTCTCCCACTTGTTTTTGTAGTTCTTGATGCTCAGTGGGGTTCATCCTATAAAGGAAGGTTTGGGAGGGTGGATCCTGGGATCAGGTCAATGGTATATTGGATGTTTCTCAAGGGTGGTAACTGATCAGGCAATTCTTTAGGGAAGACTTCCTTAAACTCCTCTAGGATCTCAATTACTTCTGGGGGTTGTTCCTTTTGGACTGATTCATAGATCTCTTTAGTGGACAAAATCCAAACAGGATTACCCTCAGTGATGTCCTTTTCTAATTCCTTAGCTTTAATCAGATTAACTCTTGGCTTGCTATCCTTAAGGTTGCTAAATCCTTTCTTGATTGGGTCCCTAGGTGGAGTTGGATGTATCACATACTTGTTCCCATTGTGTTTAAAAGAGCAGATGTTAGATCGACCAAACAAGGTGGCATCGTGATCGTAAAGCCAAGGTCGACCTAATATAATACTACTAACACCCATAAGAATTACATCGCACCAGACCTTTTCCTCATAATTTTGCAATTTGATTAGTATTTGGCATCTGGACTTGATTGGGATAGAGGTGGAATCTACCCACGAGACCTTATAGGGACTAGGATGGGGAACTATGGTCAATCCTAATGACTTAACTGTATTGGTAGAGACGGCATTGACACAACTCCCGCTATCCACTATGATCTTGAGCACTTATCCCCTATCTTAACAAAAGTCTGTAGGATGTTAGTCCTATGCCAATCTTCCTGGTCCTTAGTTTGAGTTTGGGTCAAGATACATCTAACCACTCCTAGTAGGTCTTCAGCCTCATAGACCTCTCCCTCAGGCTCAACTAGGGACTCGGATTCAGTCTCAGTAACTCATATATGAAGGGATCTGACTGGGCACTGACTGATCATATGTCCCAGTTTGTTGCATCTAAAGCATTTGATCTGGGGGATGGAATTTCTTTGGACCTCTATAGATTTTCCCTTATCCTCTCTCTGGGGTATAGGGTACTATTCTGGGGTCGACTCAACTCAGTTCGGCTTGTATTGGGTCGGCTAGTATTGGGTCGACTCGGAAAGTCTGGCGGGGGTCTAAGTACTGGGTAGGTCTAGGATGACTAGGATAGGCCTGGCTAGATCCTGGATATGGGCTAGGGCTCTTGGTAGCCTCTGATCTACGATAGGATGGCCCTCTCTGAAAACGTTCATAATCCCTAACAACTTGGTAAGCTTCTTCTAAATTGTGTACCTTCTTAGGTAGAGTTCTCTTTGAATATCTGCTCTCAGGCCATACCTAAACTTGGATAGGGTGACTTCCTCAGACTAACGATATTACACCTCATGGTATACTCTTGGAATGTAGCAATGTATTCATTCACGGTTTTATTACCCTGAATTAATCCCTGCCACTGGTCCAATAGGCTCTGTTCATATGATGTGGGGACATAATTGGACCTAAGTCGAGCCTTCATGGCATGTCAGGTGACTATGGGGTCTCTTTTCTCTAATAATTGCCTTTGCTCTAAAGTGGCCCAGTATAACCTAGCATGTCGTACTAACTTGAGCTTGGCAAACTTAAACTTACGCTCTTCAGACATGTCGTACCAGTCAAAGTACTGGTTCATCCCTTCCTCCCAATCTTGGTAGTCCTTAGGGTCCATAGAGCCATTGAAAGTAGGTGCTTCAAGTCTGACACTTCTAAGGGCTCTTTCTTCTTGGTCTACTGCCTCATGATTGGGTCTCCTAGGGAGGACATCTAGGACTGGATCAGGTCAAAGTGGTCTCCTAGGGTTTGGCCTTATGTAGAGGTCAGGCTATTGGGCTCTCCTAGGATGAGGTGGGGTCTCATGATTAGACTCAGTGTGGGGCTCACGGGCTTCTTCTAGGATGCCCAACCTAGTTTCGACTTGATCGAACCTGGACCCTAATCTAGCCTCAGATTGCTTGATGTCTTGGTTCATTCGGGCTAGTTGTTCAGTGATGATCCTTAAGTGATCATCAATGCTTTGATTAGCCATGGGTTCAACCTGTAATGGAGGTGGTGACAGGCGAAAAGATGCTCCTGATCTAGTGCACATGCAAGCACACAAGACTCAGACTGACTTGGACTACGGTATGCTAGACTAGTCATCCAGAGTAAAGGATTTGGCTTAATGCAAGCCAATCTAACAGTAACTCTTCAATTGCCAGTTGGGATAGGTGAAGGGGGGAGGCTCGTCCTGCAAATTGCAAGTGCCTAATTAGAATAACCCCAACACTCCGCTTAAGTCGTTTGACATTTAACCTCCCTTCTAGACACCAATTTCAGAGCACATGCCAGATTGATTTGTACTAGTCTCCTCCAGTACACTAAACCGACTGTTAGTGTCCCTAACCCTCTAGGGCAAATGTCAATTAAGTTGCTACTCAGTTTTAGATTAGAGGCTTGGGATCAGAATGCACGGGTGGTTGTTTTGGGCCAAGGAAGGGGTCTTAAGCCCTCCCTTATCTGACATCAATGAAAGCCCTTAAGAGTAATTTAATGCAGATGAATGACATGTAAAACACAAACCCTAATCCAAAATTTGTAAATAGCAATAAATCTTAGAATTTTTTTTACAGATCAATTAAATTCTCAAAAAATAAAAAAATACTTTAAATTATACGAATCTAGAGAAATAAATTTTGTAATTTTCTGATATGTATGCAGGCAGAAACAATTCAATTAGCAGATGATATACTGATAATAACGTGAATTAAAATTAAGCCCTAACTATGCTCTGATACCAAACTGATGCAGGACCGATTCGCATGCAAGTAATTTTTTTTTTTTTTTAATGATTAATAATTGCAGTTGATTATTCTTCCAAAGTAATAGCCTAAGAGAGATTCAAAAAATTCACAGTAAATCCGCAAGTGAAATAGTTCCTAAAAATAAGGAAAAAGGACCGCTGAGGCTAAGAAGCCCCGGTAGGGCTTGCTCTCCTACAATAAAGTTACTAGTAGATTAGAGGGTGTACCTAGCAAGAGGGGGAAGATCAAAGTGTTGAAGGGGTTGCTCTACCTGGCGGATGCGCCCTATATGACCAAGCCTTGAGCCCACGGATCTGCGCCAAGT
>UESW01001592.1:297872-356143 GCA_900491605.1 Calamus simplicifolius | reverse complement strand
CAAGGGCTCTTGGGCGTCCACTATTGGAAGACAAAGGTGGCGGCCAGGTTTTCTCCTGGAGACTTGGGATGTTGGCACGTGCAGGAGGAGGGAAACAAGAGCACCAGAGAACCAATTAACAAAAATCATAATAACTCAAAACTTGGATTAATTGATATAATAAAAGATACATCATTCATACAAGAGGGTCTCTTTTATAGAGCAAGAGACTTGGGCCCAAGAAAATACATATAAAGAGAGAAAAAAAAAGGCCCTAATCAAATTTGGCATGAAATCTGCAGCGTCCAGATGAGGAAGGTGATCTTTTAGATGCAATCAGCGAAGCTAGATTCGAAATGAAATCTATGGCGTCCAGATGAGGCAGGTGATCTTCTAGATATGATTGAGATGCAATCAGCGCAGCTTAATTTGGCATGAAATCTGCAGCGTCCAGATGTGGAAGGTGATCTTCTAGATGCAATAGTGGCAGCTAGATTCGGCATGAAATCTGTGGCGTCCAGATGAAAAAAATGATCATCCAGATCAGGAAGGTTGCTTGCTCTGCTAGGTGGCAAGTGGGCTGCTTGAAGTAGGTGTGGCACCAACTTGAATTTAGCTACTCTGTTTGACTGTGATGGCCTTGTCTTCTGCTCTAATATGATGTCTCCTCTTGTAAGCTGATGAACTTACTACAGGACTCACATTAAAATAAACTGAATTAGATAGGACTCAATTTAGAATAAATGAACTAGACGGGACTCAAAATAACTAAACTTTATTTTCCAACTCAAGACTTGAATCATAACTAATCAGATATCCATAGAGGGTTAAGAATCTTTGCTTGATCCTGGTGCCCGCACCAATTCTCCCAGGGTGGGAAGAACTCGACTCCATCGAGTATGGGTCATTCTGGCTATGGTATCTCTCTAGTAGGTCTAGGTCGAGATGCTATAAGTCCTCTCGAGTAATCCATGAATCGTCAGATTCGGGGCGACCCTACCATCGGACCAGGTAGGGTTGATAACCGCGGTTCCGGATCATAATGGCTTGATCATCTAGGATACTCTCGATCGCTCTCCTCGATCAGGTAAAATTGGTGGTGGACACTCTTGGGTAGGTTCGCTCATGAAAGGAGGGTTAGGTCCAAAGAACTCACTAGGAATGCTACCGGTTCCTATATTCTACTAGGTCTGCAATATTGAAGGTAGAGCTAATACCCCAATCCGAGGGCAGATCTAGCACATAGGCATTGGGTCCTACCTTCTTTATTATTTTAAAGGGACCAGCTCCACGAGCGTGAAGTTTCTTAACGGTACTTGGTGGGAACCATTCAGGCCTAAGCCTAACCATGACATAATCCCCTACACAACTCTTTGGCTCTTCTTTGGGAGTTAGCCACTCTTTTATAAGTTTCATTACTTAGATTTATTTTCTGGCTAATGTCCTTATGTAAGTCTTTGATATGCTGTGCAAATGCTTATGCGGACTCTGAGACTCGTGTGTGGAGAGGTAAAGGAATTAGATCAAGTGGATGATTAGGCTTGTACCCATGGACTATCTCAAATGGACTCTTGCCCATGGACCTGTTCACTGAGCTATTGTAGGCAAACTCTGCACGAGGCAGTAATAAATCCCATGTCCCTAGGTGTTCGCCTATAAGGCACCTAAGAAGGTTTCCTAGACTACGGTTCACCACTTCAGTTTGCCCATCCGTTTGGGGTTAAAGGCTATGGAAAAATTAAATTTGGTCCCTAACAGATGCCATAGCATTTTCCAAAAGTAGCTGGTGAATCTAACATCCCTATCAGAAACAATGGTCTTAGGTAGGCCATGGAGCTTGACCACGTTGTCTAAGAAAAGTCGGGCTACCCTAGACACGTCAAAGGTTTGCGAACAAGGGATGAAATGAGCCATCTTAGAGAACCTATCAACCACTACAAAGATGGAGTCGTGCTTCTTTTGGGTTTTAGGTAATCCTAGAATGAAGTCCATACTGAGGTCTTGCCAAGGACGATCAGGCATTGGCAAAGGAGTATATAGACCAGTTTTCTGCTTCTGTTTTGCAACAGCACAAGTTCGACATCGGGCTATTATCAGGGCAACGAGACTTTTTAATCCTGGCCAGTAAAATTGGTCCTCTATCGCTAGAATAGTCTTGTCTCTTCCAAAATGACCAGCTAATCCCCTAGCATGCGTGTCCTAGACTAGGAATTCTCTAAGTGACGTCCTAGGGATACAAAGTCTATTGCCCAAAAAAGGTAACCATCCTGGATGGTATAATCTCCATTGGTACTGGATGGCCCTAGCTGAAGGATCTTATAAATTTCACCAAAGTCATGACAGGTCTCATACTCATCTTTTATCCGATCGAATCCTATAACTTCGGTACCAACAGTACTCAACAATAAAGACTTACGGCTTAGGGCGTCTGCTACCTATTTTCTATACCGGCACAGTGTTTCAGGACAAAAGTGTATGCCTGAATGTATTCAACCCATTTGCCGTGCTTAGAATTTAGCTTCTTTTGGGAGTTCAGTAATCGGAGTGCCTCATGATCAGAAAATAAGACAAACTCCTGCGTAGTAAGTAATGTCTCCAATACTTAAGGGCTTGTACTATCACATAGAATTCCTTATCATAGGTGGAATATCTAAGTTTAGCTTCATTTAGTTTTTCACTAAAGAAAGATATGGGGTGATTTTCTTGGCTTAACACTCCACCTATGCTACTCCCGATGCGTCGCACACAACCTCAAACACCATAGAAAAGTCTAGAAGTCTAAGTATGGGTGCATGAGTCATCCTATCCTTAAGCTCTAGGAAGGCCTTATTAGCTGACTTAGTCCACTCAAAATTACCCTTCTAGTACAATCAGTGATGGGTGCGATGATGTGCTAAATCCCCTAATGAATCTCCTGTAAAAGGTTGCTAGGCCATGGAAGCTGCGGACATCATGGACGTTCATTGGTACCGGCCACTCTACGACCGACCTAACCTTTTCAGGATCTACTGAAACACCTTCTGGGGTTACACAAAACCTAGAAAGATAACCCTATGCATCATGAAATCACACTTCTTAAGGTTTGCATATAGGCTATTCTCTCTAAGGGTCTGACAGATTAATCTGAGATGGTTAAGATGGTCCTCTTTGGTCTTGCTATAAATTAATATATCATCAAAATAGACCACTAAGAATTTTCTCGTGTACTTTTTCAGGACCTAGGTCATGATTCTCATTAATGTGCTAGGTGCATTTGATAGCCCAAAAGGCATCACGACCCACTCAAACAGGCTATCTCTAGTCTTAAATGCAGTCTTCCACTCATCCCCAGGTCTAATTTTAACCTGATGGTAGCCACTCTTAAGGTCTATTTTGGAAAAGATAGTGGCACCCGCATCATGTCCAACATGTCATCTAGTCTGGGGATAGGGAACCTATACTTGATAGTGATTTTGTTGATGGCCCTACTGTCCAAGCACATTCTCCAGGTACCATCCTTCTTAGGGTTTAATAGTGCAGGAACTGTACAAGGACTTAAGCTCTCCTTAATGAAACATTTCCTAAGTAATTCTCTCACTTGTTTTTGTAGTTCTTGATGCTCATTGGGGTCATCCTATAATGGGGAAGGTTTGGGAGGGTGGATCCTGGGATCAGGTCAATGGCATGTTGGATGTTTCTCAGGGTGGTAACTGATCAGGCAATTCTTCAGGTAAGACATCCTTAAACTCCTCTAGGATCTCAATTACTTCTGGGGGTTGTTCCTTTTGGACTGATTCATAGATCTCTTTAGTGGTCAAAATCCAAACAGGATTATCCCTCAGTGATGTCCTTTTCTAATTCCTTAGCTTTAATCAGATTAACTCTTGGCTTGCTATCCTTAAGGTTGCTAGATCCTTTCTTGATTGAGTCCCTAGGTGGAGTTGGATGTATCACATACTTGTTCCCATTATGTTTAAAAGAGCAGATGTTGGATCGACCAAACAAGGTGGCATCGTGATCGTAAAGCCAAGGTCAACCTAATATAATACTACTAACACCCATAGGAATTACATCGCACCAGACCTTTTCCTCATAATTTGCAATTTGATTAGTATTTGGCATCTGACTTGATTGGGATAGAGGTGGAATCTACCCATGAGATCTTATAGGGACTAGGATGGGGAACTGTGGTCAATCCTAATGACTTAACTGTATTGGTAGAGACAGCATTGACACAACTCCCCTATCCACTATGATCTTGAGCACCTTATCCCCTATCTTAACAAAAGTCTATAGGATGTTAGTCCTATGACAATCTTTCTGGTCCTTAGTTTGAGTCTGGGTCAAGATACATCTAACCATTCCTAGTAGTCTTTAGACTCAAATGTTTCCTCCTCTCCATCGTACTCATCTATTAGATGGGTATCATCCTCATAGACCTCTCCCTCAGGCTCAACTAGGGACTTGGATTCAGTCTCAGGTAACTCATCTATATGAAGGGATCTGACTGGGCACTGGCTGATCATATGTCCCGATTTGTTGCATCTAAAGCATTTGATCTGGGGGTTGGAATTTATTTGGACCTCTATAGATTTGCCTTTATCCTCTCTCTAAGGTATAGGGTACTATTCTGGGGTCGACTCAACTCAGTTCGCTTGTACTAGGTCGGCTAGTATTGGGTCAACTCGAAAAAGTCTGGCGGGGGTCTGAGTACTGGGTAAGTCTGGGATGACTAGGATAGGCCTGGCTAGATCCTGGATATGGGCTAAGGCTCTTGGTAGCCTCTGATTTACGATAGGGTGGCCCTCTCTGAAAACGTTCATAATCCCTAGCAACTTGTAAGCTTCTTCTAAATCGTGTGCCCTTCTTAGGTAGAGTTTTTTTTGAATATTTGCTCTCAGGCCATACCTAAACTTGGATAGGGTGACTTCCTCAGACTGAACGATATTACACCTCATGGTATACTCTTGGAATGTAGCAATGTATTCATTCACAGTTTTACTACCCTGAATTAATCCCTGCCACTGGTCTAATAGGCTCTGTTCATACGATATGGGGACATAATTGGACCTAAGTCTAGCCTTCATGGCGTGCCAGGTGACTATGGGGTCTCTCCCCCTAATAATTGCCTTCACTCTAAAGTGGCCCAGCATAACCTAGCCTGTCGTACTAACTTAAGCTTGGCAAACTTAAACTTACGCTCTTCAGACATGCCATACCAGTCAAAGTACTAGTCCATCCCTTCCTCCCAATCTAGGTAGTCCTTAGGGTCCATAGAGCCATCGAAAGTAGGTGCTTCAAGTCTGACACTTCTAAGGGCTCTTTCTTCTTGGTCTACTGCCTCATGATTGGGTCTCCTAGGGAGGACATCTAGGACTAGATCAGGTTGAAGTGGTCTCCTAGGGTTTGGTCTTATGTAGAGGTCAGGCTATTGGGCTCTCCTAGGATGAGGTGAGGTCTCATGATCAGATTCAGTGTGGGGCTCACGGGCTTCTTCTAGGATGCCCAACCTAGTTTCAACTTGATCGAACCTGGACCCTAATCTAGCTTCAGATTGCTTGATGTCTTGGTTTATTTGGGCTAGTTGTTCAAGGATGATCCTTAAGTGATCATCAATGCTTTGATTAGCCATGGGTTCAGCCTGTAATGGAGGTGGTGACGGGCAAAAAGATGCTCGTGATCTAGTGCACATGCAAGCACAATCACGCATACAAGACTCAGTTGACTCGGACTACGGTATGCTAGACCTAGTCATCCATAGTAAAGGATTTGGCTTAATGCAAGCCAATCTAATAGTAACTCTTCAATTGGCCAGTTGGGACAGGTGGAAGGGGGAGGCTCATCCTGCAAATTGCAGGTGCCTAATTAGAATAATCCCAACACTCCGCTTAAGTCATTTGACATTTGACCTCCCTTCTAGACACCAATTTAGAGCACACGCCAGATTAATTTGTACTAGTCTCCTCCAGTACGCTAAACCGATTGTTGGTGTCCCTAGCCCTCTAGGGCAAATGTCAATTAAGTTGCTACTCAGTTTTAGATTAGAGGCTTGGGATCGGAATGCACGGATTGTTATTTTAGGCCAAGGAAGGGGTCTCAATCCCTCCCTTATTTGACATAAATGAAAGCCCTTAAGAGTAATTTAATGTAGATGAATGACATGTAAACACAAACCCTAATCCAGAAATATGTAAATAGCAATAAATCTTAGAATTTTTATTTTTTTTCACATATCGAATTAAATTATCAAAAATAATAAAAAATACTTTAAATTATAATGAATCTAGAAAAATAAATTTCGTAATTTTTGATGTATGCAGGTAGAAACAATTCAATTAACAGATGATATACTGACAATAACGTGAATTAAAATTAAGCCCTAACTATGCTTGATACCAAACTGATGCAGGACCGATTCGCATGCAAGTAATTTTTTATTTTTTTAATGATTAATAATTATAGTTGATTATTCTTCCAAAGTATAGCCTAAGAGGGATTCAGAAAAATTCACAGTAAATCCGCACACGAAACAGTTCCTAAAAAAAATAAGGAAGAAGGACCGCCGAGGCTAAGAAGCCCCGGTAGGGCTTACTCTCCTACAATAAAGTTACTAGTAGATTAGAAGGGTGTACCTGGTAAGAGGGGGAAGATCAAAGTGTTGAAGGGGTTCTGCCTAACGGATGCACCCTAAATGACCAAGCCTTGAGCCCACGGATCTGTGGCCAAGTATCCGCTGACCTGGATGATGATTACCTTGAATCCTTGATACGTGGCTACTGAGGTATCTGCAAGATCACCATACAAGGGTTAAAGAATATAGAAAATTTTGAATAGAGGCAAAGAGACAAGGAAGGAGTAGAGAAAAGGGGAGGCCGGCCAAGGGCTCTTGGGCGTCCACTATTGGAAGACAAAGGTGGCGGCCAGGGTTTCTCCTGGAGACTTGGGATGTTGGCACGCGCAGGAGGAGGAAAACAAGAGCACCAGAGAACCAATTAACAAAAATCATAATAACTCAAAACTTGGATTGATTGATTAATAATAAAAGATACATCATTCATACAAGAGGGTCTCTTTTATAGAGCAAGAGACTTGGGGCCCAAGAAAATACAGATATGGAAAGAGAGAAAGAAAAAAAGGCACCCTAATCAAATTTGGCATGAAATCTGCAGCGTCCAGATGAGGAAGGTGATCTTCTAGATGCAATCAGTGGCAGCTGGATTCGGCATGAAATCTGTGGCGTCCAGATGATGCAGGTGATCTTCTAGATATGATTGAGATGCAATCAGCGGCAGCTTAATTTGGCATGAATTCTGCAGCGTCCAGATGAGGAAGGTGATCTTCTAGATGCAATCAGCGACAGCTGGATTCGGTATGAAATCTGTGGCGTCCAGATGAGAAAATGATCATCCAGATCGGAAGGTTGCTTGCTCTGCTAGGTGGAACGTGGGCTGCTTAAAGTAGGTGTAGCACCAACTTTAATTTAGCAGCTACTCTATCTGACTGTGATGGCCTTGTCTTCTGCTCCAATACTGATGTCTCCTCTTTTAAGCTGATGAACTTACTACAGGACTCACATTAAAATAAACTAAATTGGATAGGACTTAATTTAGAATAAAATGAACTGGATGGTACTCAAATTAAAAAAAACTTTATTTCTCAACTCAAGACTTGAATCATAACTAATCAGATATCCACAGAGGGTTAAGAATCCTCTGCTTGATCCTGGTGCCCGCACCATCCTCGGCATGACTGGAGAAGCCAGGGCCGACACGGGGTCGACTTGGAGGAGTCGGGGCCGCCTCGGCATTACTGGAGAAGCCGGGACCGACGCGGGGCCGACTTGGTGGAGTTGGGGCCGCCCCGACTTGACTGGAGAAGCTAGGGCCAATGCGGGCCAACTTGGAGGAGTCGGGGCCGCCTCGGCTTGACTGAAGAAGCCGGGCCAACGCGGGGCCGACTTGGAGGAGTCGGGGCTACCTCGGCATGACTAGAGAAGCCGGAGCCGATGCGGAGGAGTCGGGGCTGCCTCGGCATGACTGGAGAAGTTGGGGCCGACGTGGAGGAGTCGGGGCCGTCCCGGTTTAGTTGATCGTACCAATTATTTAAATTTGCCATGATTGCCCATGTGGCTTCATCAACCACTTCACCATCAATAATTAATTTGATCATTTTGAATGTGTTTGGTTGCACATCTGTCTGATATATGCTGTTAGCATTCTCAACTGGCGTCGGCCTTTGTAGGCAAAGGGCCAAAATGTGAAAAGATTTGAGACTGACTTGGAGGTTAAGCTGCAGAAAGTAGCTTTAGGTTGAACAATATATCAATTCATAAATGATGTGCAAGTCATTAAGTGCTCATTAATTTAGCACGGAAGTAGAAATGGATAAATTTATGATATAAAACTGCATCCACAATGCACATGATATGTTTAAATAGATTCAATTCCAGAACATAATGCTGAAGTGAATTGTCTTATTATATGTAGTGGCAAGGTATTTTGTGGTGGCAATAAATAGTTGTAATTGATGGATTGTGTAAATAGACATTGTAATTAGCTCAAGAAGACTGTGTACTTAGTTTCTTTCATTTTCCTAGTAAAAGTGGGCTGAAACTTTTACTCTCTTTAAGGCTTCAATCTTTTTTTTTAAAAAAAAAAGGGTAGTTGAAGAGGAATGACATATTAGTTTTCAGTACAACTGTCATAACGTTGCAGATCTTTAGGCTGATTAAAGTTGGTTGAAAAAAATTAGATAGTTGTTCTTTATAACATAGCATATATTTCAGTTGTAAAAAGAATCATGATGCTGGATATTAATGAAAATTAAGAGGAGAGTAAATATAAGACTATTGCATTTTGATAATGAACATATTTCAAAAAGAAATTCAGCAAAGTTCATGCAAATGGTGACAATAGTCAAAAAATGTGAAAGACACTGAAAAGAGACCCAAAATAGAGAAAAAAATTATTCTAACTGGTAAAAATCTGATAGAAAAACATATGATGAAAATTACCGTAACTTATTTTTTTGTATTTTCTGCAGTATTTTGGTAGTAGGTTTATAATCAAGTTATGAGATCCAATCCTTGTTTCTTGCTTTCTCCAAATGTAGGGCAACAGGCTATTTGAACATTAGCACCAAATTTATGGCAATTGTCATCCAGCAGGACATTATGAACCTCACACAAGCATAGAGGAATCGGATTAACTAATCTAGCAGGTAAGGCAATAGCCCAAGATAAAATATAGAACCGGACAAGTTGTAAATATGAGATGGTGCTATTTTGTGCTTAGTTGTAAATATGATACAATTTAACTTCTTTGGTTGGCATCTCTATGCGTATACACAGGTATTAGGAGCGGTGACCACAAGCAGGAGCAATTCCATTCCATATTAGAAAGAGTATCAAATAGGCTTAGGATCCGCAGAAAGTACTGATGATTGAGATTGCCGTGGCAAAGAATCCAGTAGCTGCTCCTGCACACTCAAAGACTCCTTTTGCAATCTTAGCAATCTTAATCTCAGTTCTATGAGTACCTTTTTTGTGATATTTTTCATACAGAATCACAGCGAGGGCGATGATATAGCAATGGTCCATGTTGGATTGACATTATTGACATGCATTTCAAAAAGATGATGCTCTTCTTGCAGTATATTTGCAGCCATGCGCTCCGCATTCATCTACATCACCAAACGTTAAATAATTAGATAAATATATGTTTAAATAGATATAACATTCTAAATAGAAGGTATTTAACTAAAGATTTGAAGAACTTAAACCTAGGTTGGATCATGTAAGGAGGGAGGATTTTCTCTATATATAGAAACAGGCTAGAAGAGGTTCGGTTGGTAGATCACTAAGTCAGGCTTCCGCGGTAGGATCTAGTAGTATTATTTAAGTGGAATCTTAGGTTAAAACTACAGTCTGTCTCTACTTCGACTGCGGCCAAAGGAACTTATTTTCTGTCCTAAGATCAATAGATCTTCTGTTCTTACATAATCTAGTCTTATTGGACTAGTACTAGTTCTTCTGACCTTGTTATTGGTGCGGGTGAACCACGAATCGACTACCATCATGCGAAAACATTCTTCAACCCATGCGCTGCTGCGAAAGAGTTGGATATTCATGGATGAAATTGAATTATAATTATTAATCTTATGGGTTTTAATTACCTTTGCTACCACAATTAAAGGATTTGCCTGGTGTACAGCGCATCCTCTATCATTGTAACTTCCCATAATCTTGAAGTCGTACTCCTTCCGTCTGTTTTTCGCCAGGAACACCTCCAACTTAGTCCAACTCTTAGAGGACAAGGCTGAAGCTTTTTTGATAGTGAACAACTCGTCTTCCTTGCCCGAGCGATCGACCTTGAAGGCTTGCCATCGGCTGTGTGAAGTAAGTTTCTATCCAATGAATAAATAACATAACCTTTAGCTCTTCAAAAGCGAAGCAAAAAAAAAAAACAGAGAAAAGTAGGAAGAAGCCCAACCATCTTTTGCATTGAAATGACAAGAGAGCCATTCAAGTACAAGAGCATCTCGCGTCTGAAGCTGTTTTTGGGGCTCCGTGAAGAGCGTACAGCCTTAAAGATATCATTCTCGCCCATAACCTTGACCTCAACGTCACCATCGTTCAACCCAGAGGCCTGTGTATTGAAGATAAGATCAATCGGACGAGGAGCCACGATATCGATGGCGCAGGGCTGGGCTGATCCTTCTCCAACCCTTCTACCCTCTGAAAAAGACCTCCTCCGTCTCCTCCGTCTTACAAACTCTATTGTAATCCAACTCACCAACAGGAAAAAAGCTATCATGTCTAAGTACTCCATGACAACATCCATGGATGCTAATAATGTATGCCAAGACAAATCCAACCCAGGTGAAATAAAAACAAAAGAGCAACAAAGAACTAAAAAAAGAACTCTTTCCCTGATCACTGCTGTGCATTCAGAGCTACAGAATCTTCAGAATTTCAGATCCAACCCTGGTGGAAAAAAACAAAAAAATAAAACGAGTAACACTAGGATAAAACAAAAGCTTCAAAACTTCAGACTAGAGATCTCAGTCATAAAACAACAACCAGTAAAATTGTTTTGACAGTGGAAGCCCTGAGCTTGACCAGAAGAACTGTTCCATTGGAAACCTCAGCGTTGAAACAAAATATAAATATAGAGATTAAAAGGAAGACAAAAGCAAGATGATCACTCCAAAGAGGTGTTGCTGATGGTAGAGATGTTGGGAATTACCTATATTTTATATGAATCAAATTCATATAACACGCAGCGAAAGATAAAAAGAAATACGAATTTAATTTCCAAAGCCCAAGATCCTCAGGGAACAAATTCAGTTAACATGAAATAACACATGATTAAATAATAGATCATACCCTGTGTTCTTTATTAGGGATGAAGCCCGATGAAGCCGGTAAATGATTTACCATGGATGTCCTCGATTGGATGATAACCTTCTTGCGACGGTTCTAGCCCTCTTTTCTTTTCGATTGATTTCTCAAATCAAGAAAAAATTTCTTTCATCGAGATCAAATCTTGATTAATCAAGAGAGAGAAAGGGACGTCTTAGAAAGAGAAAGGACGTTTTAGAGAGAGTAAGTGTTAGGCATCCAAAAAAGAGAAGGGAGGAGTTAGGAATAACTCTCGAAAGTGAAAAGGCTAACAAATTTAGGATATTTGTTATCATGATAATATTAGGATTACAACCACCACATCCTAAAAAATAGGAAACTAGTTATCATATGAAACTAACGTTCCAACCTTGAATTTGACAGCAAATCATGGGACCATCCCGGCATGGATTGATAAGACTTGGTCACTCGGAAGAGGGCGGTGGTTTGGAATAGAAAAAGTCTTTCAACCATCCGATATAGATCATGCTGCCCAAAAAATATCCAAGAGAGAGAAGGGCGGAGTTAGGGATATCTCTCGAAGTGAAAAGGCTAACAAATTTAGGATATTTGTTATCATGATAATATTAGGATTACAACCACCACATCCTAAAAAATAGGAAACTAGTTATCATATGAAACCAACGTTCCAACCTTGAATTTGATAGCAAATCGTGGGACCATCCCAGCATGGATTGATAAGACTTGGTCACTCGGAAGAGGGCGGTGGTTTGGAATAGAAAAAGTCTTTCAACCATTCGATATAGATCATGCTGCCCAAAAATATCAAAGAAAGAGAAGGGAGGAGTTAGGGATATCTCTTGAAGTGAAAAGGCTAACAAATTTAGGATATTTGTTATCAAGATAATATTAGGATTACAACCACCACATCCTAAAAAATAGGAAACTAGTTATCATATGAAACCAACGTTCCAACCTTGAATTTGACAACAAATCGTGGGACCATCCTGGCATGGATTGATAAGACTTGGTCACTCGAAAGAGGGCGGTAGTTTGGAATAGAAAAAGTCTTTAAACCATCCGATATAGATCAGGAGTTAGGGATATCTCTCGAAGTGAAAAGGCTAACAAATTTAGGATATTTGTTATCATGATAATATTAGGATTACAACCACCACATCCTAAAAAATAGGAACTAGTTATCATATGAAACCAACGTTCCAACCTTGAATTTGACAGCAAATCGTGGACCATCCCGGCATGGATTGATAAGACTTGGTCACTCGGAAGGGCGGTGGTTTAGAATAGAAAAAGTCTTTCAACCATCCGATATAGATCATGTTGCCCGAAAAATATCCAAGAGAGCTAAGGGAGGAGTTAGGGATATCTCTCGAAGTGAAAAGGCTAACAAATTTAGGATATTTGTTATCATGATAATATTAGGATTACAACCATCACATCCTAAAAAATAGGAAACTAGTTATGATATGAAACCAACGTTTCAACCTTGAATTTGACAGCAAATCGTAGGACCATCCCAGCATTGATTGATAAGATTTGGTCACTCGGAAGAGGGCGGGGATTTGGAATAGAAAAAGTCTTTCAACCATCCGATATAGATCATGCTGCCCAAAAAATATCCATGAGAGAGAAGGGAGGAGTTAGGGATATCTCTCGAAGTGAAAAGGCTAATAAATTTAGATATTTGTTATCATGATAATATTAGGATTACAACCACCACATCCTAAAAAATAGGAAACTAGTTATCATATGAAACTAACGTTCCAACCTTGAATTTGACAGCAAATCGTGGGACCATTCCGGCACGGATTGATAAGACGTGGTCACTTGGAAGAGGGCAATGGTTTAGAATAGAAAAAGTCTTTCAACCATCCGATATAGATCATGCTGCCCAAAAATATCCAACAGAGAGAAGGGAGGAGTTAGGGATATCTCTCGAAATGAAAAGGCTAACAAATTTAGGATATTTGTTATCATGATAATATTAGGATTACAACCACCACATCCTAAAAAATAGGAAACTAGTTATCATATGAAACCAACGTTCCAACCTTGAATTTGAGAGCAAATCATGGGACCATCCTGGCATGGATTGATAAGACTTGGTCACTCGGAAGAGGGCGGTGGTTTGGAATAGAAAAAGTCTTTCAACCATCCGATATAGATCATGCTGCCCAAAAAATATCCATGAGAGAGAAGGGAGGAGTTAGGGATATCTCTCAAATGAAAAGGCTAACAAATTTAGATATTTGTTATCATGATAATATTAGGATTACAACCACCACATCCTAAAAAATAGGAAACTAGTTATCATTTGAAACCAACGTTCCAACCTTGAATTTGAGAGCAAATCGTGGGACCATCCCGGCATGGATTGATAAGACGTGGTCACTCGGAAGAAGGCAGTGGTTTAGAATAGAAAAAGTCTTTCAACCATCCGATATAGATCATGCTGCCCAAAAAATATCCAAGAGAGAGAAGGGAGGAGTTAGGGATATCTCTCGAAGTGAAAAGGCTAACAAATTTAGGATATTTGTTATCATGATAATATTAGGATTACAACCACCACATCCTAAAAAATAGGAAACTAGTTATCATATGAAACCAACGTTCCAACCTTAAATTTGACAGCAAATCGTGGGACCATCCCGGCATGGATTGATAAGACTTGTCACTCGAAAGAGGGTGGTGGTTTGGTATAAAAAAAGTCTTTCAACCATTATCAGGAGTTAGGGATATCTCTCGAAGTGAAAATGCTAACAAATTTAGGATATTTGTTATCATGATAATATTAAGATTACAACAACTACATCGTAAAAAAAAGGAAACTAGTTATCATATGAAACCAACATTCCAACCTTGAATTTGACAACAAATCGTGGGACCATCCTGACATGAATTGATAAGACAGTGAGAAGGGAGGAGTTAGGGATATCTCTTGAAGTGAAAAGGCTAACAAATTTAGGATATTTGTTATATGATAATATTAGGATTAAAACCACCACATCCTAAAAAATAGGAAACTAGTTATCATATGAAACCAACGTTCCAACCTTGAATTTGACAGCAAATCGTGGGACCATCCCGGCATGGATTGATAAGACTTGGTCACTAGGAAGAGGGCGGTGGTTTGGAATAGAAAAAGTATTTCAACCATCCGATATAGATCATGCTGCCCAAAAAAGATTCAAGAGAGAGAAGGGAGGAGTTAGGGATATCTCTCCAAGTGAAAAGGCTAACAAATTTAGGATATTTGTTATCATCCTAAAAAAGGAAACTAGTTATGATATGAAACCAACGTTTCAACCTTGAATTTGACAGCAAATCGTGGGACCATCCCGGCATGGATTGATAAGATTTGGTCACTCGGAAGAGGGCGAGGGTTTGGAATAGAAAAAGTCTTTCAACCATCCGATATAGATCATGCTGCACAAAAAATATCCATGAGAGAGAAGGGAGGAGTTAGGGATATCTCTCGAAGTGAAAAGGCTAACAAATTTAGATATTTGTTATCATGATAATATTAGGATTACAACCACCACATCCTAAAAATAGGAAACTAGTTATCATATGAAACCAACGTTCCAACCTTGAATTTGACAGCAAATCGTGGGACTATCCCGGCATGGATTGATAAGACGTGGTCACTCGGAAGAGGGCAGTGGTTTAGAATAGAAAAAGTCTTTCAGCCATCCTATATAGATCATGCTGCCCAAAAATTATCCAAGAGAGAGAAGGGAGGAGTTAGGGATATCTCTCGAAGTGAAAAGGCTAAAAAATTTAGGATATCTCGCAGAGGGCCACCCCCAATGGCTCTCGCGTGATGACTATTTTACAGGTCCGCCACGAGGAACCCCAATCGCGCCCGAGTCGGAGGACAAATTTTAGCAGCAACAAATTGGCGCTAGAGGAAGGGCCTCAAGTCCCATAAACTTATGATCCAGGAGATAAGGATCTCGATCTGAAAGAGAACTCCTCCCATGGCCAACCAAAGAAATGCTACCTCCGAAGCCCAAGATCAGGTCGCCTCCCAAAGGCCTGATCCGGTGAGCAGTGTTGCACCATCGCCACCGCCGGTTGAGACTCCTTCACCACTGGGGGCCCCGGTGACCCAGGACAAGTTTGCCTCACTGGTCCAGCAAGTCCAGGCTCTGGCCTACCTGAATCAGGGGCGCTCCGAAGCCCCCCGTCCAGCTGCTCCTGCCCCTCACCCCCTGAGGAGGATGCAGTCCTTGCTCATCCAGCGATCTCTTCTTCTGGCCCGCTTGGGGTTGCGGACCCCCTCGCCTTCCCAGGGAAGCTGAGCCAGCTCCCCAAGGATTCCATGGCAAAGATCTCCCTAGATCTCAGCGGGCCCGATACCTCTTCCCGGTGTTCTCTCGCCATGATTCAACACCATCTCAGTATCCTCCTCGTCCTGCCCCTTCTGCTTTTCCAGATAGGGAAATCTTTCGCCAACTCCAGGAAATGCGTCAAGAGCTAGACGCCGCCAAGCAGGCCCATCCGCTTCAAAATAAGGCGGAGCAGGGCATCCCCTTCTCTAAGAAGATCATGGAGGAAGTGATTCCCTCCCACGTTAAGTTGCCCACCATCGAGCGTTATCATGGCTCCTCCGACCCCTACGACCATCTCAGCAGCTTCTGATCGATCATGATGTTCCACGGGGCATTAGATGCGATCCTCTGCCGCGCTTTCCCTTCCACCCTCAGGGGATCTGCTCGAACATGGTTCAATGCTTTGAAACCAGGTTCCGTTAATTCCTTCGACGAGCTAAGCCGCCTCTTCATCAGCCAGTTCGTCAGCAGCCGCCATCACCGACGGAGATCTGACTCCCTCTCTGAGGTTAAGCAGAGAGAGGGGGAGTCCTTGAAGAAGTATCTCAGCCGTTTCAACATGGCCATGCTAGAGGTGGACCACCTTAATCATGAGGTGGCCATGTCCGCCCTGGCGGGCAGAGTATTAAAGGAGAGTGACTTTTACCTGGCGCTGGAGGTCAGCTACCCTCCAAATCTCTCCGACATGATGGCTCTGGCAGACAAATATGCCCGAGTCGAAGAATCGCGGAGAGCTGCCCGAGCCGAGCTGACGAATAAGAAGGAGCCCAAGGGCTCAGATAAGCACCGACCTGCCTGTCAGCCAAGCCCACCTCGTCGCCAAAGGATTCCCTAGCCGCTGCCAAGGAACCGTACTCGGAGCCCGCCTAGGAGGTTCAATCGATTCACTACGCTGACTGCCCCAAGAGCGGAGATCCTTATGGAAATCGAGCGCTAACTCCTTCGACCTCCTCCTCTTGAGGAAATGCGGCTCGGAGAGACCCCGCCAAGTATTGCCACTACCACCACGACCATGGCCACGACACTGAAGAGTGATGGCAACTGAAGAACGAGATCGAAAGGCTCATCCAATGGGGTAGACTGGATCGGTTCAGGGGAGCCCCCGAGCCAAGAAATGGGGGCGATCGCCGGCCTAAGCCCCAGCAGCAACCTCTTCCTCCTCCAAATCCTCTGGTCGCTGGCCACATTAATGTGATTGAGGCGGTCGGTGGTCCTTCAGGCGGGAGGGACGATGAAGAAGGTTCGGCGTCGAAGAAAGCGCAAATTGACGAGCTCTCTTTCTCCAACGATGACTTCCAGGGGATAAAGTTTCCGCACGATGATGCGCTAGTTTATCTCTTAATTTGAACAACTATGATGTAAGCCAATTCTCATTGATAGTGGAAGCTCCGTCAACGTTTTGTACCTCGATGTGTTTGTGAAGATGAAACTTCTCATGGAGAATCTCTGAGCGGTGGACTCCACCCTAATGGGGTTCACTAGTGATGTTATCACCCCAGAAGGAGTCGTGACCTTGACGGTCAGAGCAGGAACCTGGCCTTCCGTTGCCACTGTGTATGCAAATTTCCTGGTGACCAAGCTCCGATCGCCTTACAACGCGATCTTGGGAGACCCGGCTTGATGTCCCTCAGAGCCGTCGTTTCCATCCCACATCTTGTTATGTAGTTCCCAATCGAGCGAGGGGTTGGTGTAGTTCGAGGAAGCCAAGCTATAGCTCGGCAATGCTTTGTCACCAGCATGCAATCCAGATTGCCCGAGGTTGATGGACTGGACACTCGGGAGGATTTCACCAAGCAACGAGAAGAACCAGCCAAAGAGCTGAAAGAGGTACCGGTGGACGAAGCTCGGCCCAACCGAACCATAAGGATCGGGTCGCTACTGAAGGGGAAGCCCTGACTGGAGCTGACTGACTTTCTTCGAAGAAACACTGATGTCTTCGCTTGGTCAGCTTCTGACATGCTTGGGATCAGCCCGGACGTCCTCGTCCACCATCTCAATACAAACGAGATGTCCCGACCCATGAAACAAAAGAAAAGAAGCTTCGCCCTTGACCGGCAGAGAGCAATTGAAGAAGAGGTAGACAAGCTCATCAAGGCAAACTTCATTCGGGAGGTGAATTATCCAAGCTGGCTGTCCAATGTTGTTATGGTGAAAAAGTCAAACGGTAAATGGCGAATCTCATCGACTTACCGACCTTAACAAAGCATGCCCGAAGGACAGCTTCCCTCTCCCACGGATCGTCCAGCTCGTGGATGCCACTTTCGGTCATCATATGCTGACCTTCATGGACGCCTATTCAGGCTACAACCAAATTCAGATGGCACCCGAGGATGAAGAAAAGACCACCTTTATAACTGACCGAGGTATCTATTGTTACCGTGTCATGCCCTTTGGTCTGAAAAATGCAGGCGCCACTTACCAAAGGCTGGTAAACAAAGTCTTCAAGGAGCAGATCGGTCGGAACATGGAGGTGTATGTTGATGACATGCTGGTCAAAAGCAAGGAAGCGTCCCAGCATATTGGGGATCTTTCTGAAAGCTTCGCGACACTCCGAAAGTATCGGATGAAGCTCAATCCAACGAAGTGCGCCTTCGGTGTCACCTCGGGGAAGTTTTTGGGCTTCATGGTTTCTCAGCGAGGCATCGAAGCCAACCCATAGAAGATTCAAGCCCTTCAGCAAATGACGCCCCCAACATCTATCAAAGAAGTCCAGCACCTGACAGGAAGGATTGCGGCCCTCAACCGCTTTGTGGCTCGGTCGGCCAAGAGGAGCCTTCCTTTCTTCAAAGCCCTTCGATCTGCCAAGAATTTTCAATGGACTCCCGAGTGCCAAAAGTCATTCAAGGACCTTAAGAGGTATCTTGGCTCGCCACCCCTCCTCAGCAGCCCCAATCTGGAGAAATGTTGTTTCTGTACCTGACCGTCTCTCAAGGTGCAATTGGCACGGTTTTGGTCAGAGAAGAGAAGAAGACCCAACGGCCGATCTACTATGTCAGCAAACTGCTCTGGGACGCCAAGACAAGGTACACCCGAATCGAGAAGCTGGTCTTGGCCTTGGTAATATTGGTTCGGAGATTATGACCATATTTCCAAGCACATTCTGTGACGGTCCTTACTGACCAACCTATCAAGGCGGTGGTCCATCACCCAAAGACATCAGGAAGAATGGCTAAGTGGGCCGTTGAGTTAAGCGAGCATGATATCCATTATCAACCTCGCTCGGCCATCAAAGCCCAGATTCTAGCTGATTTCCTCCTTGAATGCACCATCCCGGAAGATGGCTCCACTCTGGACTCCTCCGAACGTCCAAGATCTGAAGCCCTGTGGCTCCTCCACGTCGACAGATCCTCCAATGCCAATGGCTCTGGTGCTGGTTTGATCCTCACTAGTCCCGAGGGGACGACCTTTGAGTACGGCGTTCAATTCTCCTTCTTAGCCTCCAACAACGAAGCCGAGTATGAGGCCCTGCTCGTTGGACTCCGAATCGCCCGTGATCTGAAAGTGAAGAGGCTGAATGCCTTTACCGACTCTCAGTTGGTAGCTGGTCACGTGCGGGGCGAATTCGAGGCCCGAGAGCCAAGCATGATTCGGTATCTCCGGCAGGTGCGGGACTTGCTTTCCCACTTCTCTGAATTTGAAGTTATCCAGATCCCCAGATCTGAAAATGCTCATGCCGATCTGTTATCCCGACTTGCAACTGCGGAATCGATGAGTTCCAAGCAAAAGTTTTCCCTAGAAATTCTGGAAAAACCTAGCATCGTGGAGGCAGACCGAGTGATGCAGATTGAGGTCGAGCCATCCTGGTTCGACCCAATATTGAAGTATCTTAAAGAAGGGTCGCTCCCAGCTGACCGCAAGGAAGCAAGGAAGCTGAGATTGCAAGCTACCCACTATGTGCTGATCGACGATCAGCTGTATAAGCGGTCCCTTTCCATGTCGCTACTCAAATGCCTCCGCCCGTCCGAAGCTGATTATGCTCTTCGGGAGGTATATGAAGGAATTTGCGGCAACCACCTGGGGAGTCGATCTCTGTGCCACAGGGTACTACGCCAGGGATATTACTGGCCTACCATGCAAAAGGATGCCGATGATCTCGTCCGAGCCTGTGACTCGTGTCAGAGGCACTCCAACATCCAGAGGCTCCCCTCCGCTAGTTTGATCCCTATTTCCTCCGCTTGGCCCTTTGCTAAGTGGGGGATGGATATTCTTGGCCCTTTTTCCCTCGCCACTGGACAAAGAAAATTTTTATTTGTCGCCATCGACTATTTCACCAAGTGGGTCAAGGCCGAAGCAATAGCCCAAATAACCGAAGCTCGGGTCAGGGACTTCATGTGGAGATCCATCATTTGTCGCTTTGGCCTCCCGCATACCATCATCACCGACAATGGCAAGCAATTTGATAATCTCAAGTTCCGGGAGTTCTGCGAGGATCATGGTATCAGTCATCGCCGCAAGCCAACGGAGAAGCCGAGGTAACAAACTGGACCCTACTTCAAGGGATTAAAGCTTGGCTCGCCAGAGCCCGAGGAAGATGGGCGGATGAACTTCATCATGTTCTATGGGCCTACCACACTACCTAGAGAATCCCCACCGGCGAGACCTCGTTCCGGATGGCCTTTGGCATGGAAGCCGTCATCCCCGTGGAAGTAGGCCTCCCCTCTCCGCGAGTGGAAAGCTACTCAGAAGAAACTAACGACGAGTAGCTCCGCACCAATCTCGACCTTGGTGGAAGAGATCAGGGAAAAAACTCGAATCATAATGGCCGCGTACTAGCAAAGAGTGGCCCGCTACCATGCCTCCAGGGTCAAAGGCAAATCCTTCTCACCCAACGATCTTGTCCTCCGGAAAGCATCCATCTCCAAGCCGCTGGAGTAAGGAAAGCTATCTCCGAACTGGGAAGGCCCCTACCAAGTAGCGGAAGTCATCGGACCTAGCACCTACAAGCTCCAGGACCTGAGCAGGAGATCCATTCCCCGAACGTGGAATTCGGACAATCTTCGCTTATACTATCAGTAGGGTACGCCTTTTTGACTTTCCCCATTTATAGCTTTGGCATCTTATTCCTATTATCCATGACATGGTCGCTTTTTCGAAAAAGTTGTGATGAGAAATGGATACTGCTTACCCATTCTCGGCACTATTAAGCTATCTCACCGAGCTTTGAATTAAATCTCCGTACCTCGACTGGGCCGAGTTCTACTCAATAAAGACTCGATATGGACGAGCGCTCCCGACGCAGCTGGGGGCCATGTGATCTCCAAAACTTCGTTCGAATTCGGCCAGCTTACAAGCCCTGGCCGAACCAAACGCCAGAGTAATTTTGTTCGGATTCGGGCAGCTTACAAGCCCCGGCCAAACCAAATGCCAGAGAAATTTCATTCGGATTCGGGCAGCTTACAAGCCCCGGCCGGACCAAATGCCAGAGAAATTTTGTTCGGATTCGGGTAGCTTACAAGCCCCGGCCAGACCAAACGTCAAAGAAACATTGTTAGGATTCGGGCAGCTTACAAGCCCCGGCCAGACCAAACGTCAAAGAAACATTGTTTGGATTCGGGCAGCTTACAAGCCCCGGCCGGACCAAATGCCAGAGAAATTTTGTTCGGATTGGGCAGCTTACAAGCCCCGGCCGGACCAAACACCAGAGAAATTTCGTTCGGATTCGGGCAGCTTACAAGCCCCGGCCGAACCAAATGACAGAGAAATTTCGTTCGGATTTGGGTAGCTTACAAGCCCCGGCCGGACCAAACGTCAAAGAAACATCATTCGGATTCGGGCAGCTTACAAGCCCCAACCGGACCAAACGCCAAAGAAATTTTGTTTGGATTCGGGCAGCTTACAAGCCCCGGTCGGACCGAACGTCAAAGAAACATCGTTCGGATTCGGACAGTTATAAGCCTCGGCCGAACCAAACGCAAGAGAAATTTTGTTCGGATTCGGGCAGCTTACAATCCCCGGTCGGACCAAACGTCAAAGAAACATCGTTCGAATTCGGGCAGCTTACAAGCCCCGGCCGAACCAAACGCCAGAGAAATTTCATTCGGATTCGGAAAGCTTACAAGCCCCGGTCGGACCAAATGTCAAAGAAACATCGTTCGGATTCGGGCAGCTTACAAGCCCCGGCCGGACCAAACGCCAGAGAAATTTTGTTCGGATTCGGGCAGTTTACAAGCTCCGGCCGAACCAAATGCCAAGGAAATTTTGTTCGGATTCGGGCAGCTTACAAGCCTCGGCCAGACCAAACATCAAAGAAATATCGTTCGGATTCGGGCAGCTTACAAGCCCGGGCCGGACCAAGCGCCAGAGAAATTTCGTTCAGATTTGGGCAGCTTACAAGCCCCATCCTGACCGAACATCAAAGAAACATCATTCGAATTCGGGCAGCTTACAAGCCCTGGCCGAACCAAACGCCAGAGAAATTTTGTTCGGATTTGGGCAGCTTACAAGCCCTGGCCAGACCAAACGTCAAAGAAACATCGTTCGGATTCGGGCAGCTTACAAGCCCCAGCCAGATTAAATAATCTCCAAAACATTGCTCAAGGTTCGGGCAGCTTACAAGCCCCGGCTGGATTAAATAATCTCCAAAACATTGCTCAAGGTTCGAGAAGCTTACAAGCCCCGGTCGGATTAAATAAACTCCAAAACATTGCTCAAGGTTCGGGCAGCTTACAAGCCCCGACGGATTAAATAATCTCCAAAACATCGCTCAAGGTTCGGGCAGCTTACAAGCCCCGGTCGGATTAAATAATCTCCAAAACATTGCTCAAGGTTCGGGCAGCTTACAAGCCCCGGCCGGATTAAATAATCTCCAAAACATTGCTCAAGGTTCGGGCAGCTAACAAGCCCCGATTGGAACCAAAGAATAAAAACCTCGGCAACAACCGAGTGATATCCTTAATCCTTGGCAACAACCAAGCGATATCTTAAGGCTCCGGCCTAGTCAAGTAATCTCTCCAACGTCCTGACACAACTAAGGCGTCCTATTATACCTCGGTAGAGGCAAACGACCTCCCACTATTCGACAGCAAAAAACATGCCACGAGCTGTCTTTCCCCAAAGAAACACCTGCTTCGTTCTGCAAACAGGATCATGTTTACCTCATGATTCCACAGGACCGCCCAGGTCTCTCTTTGACTCACACATGGATATACATGTTATCCGCTGAGGACCAAACATTGGTCTTAGAAAGAACAAAATAGCAATAGCGCTGCCGAAATATGCTGCGACATAAAAAGCATAATATGGGAGCAACAACTCTCAGCACAAAAGAAGCAGTGCTATAGGAAGAAGGAATGAAAACTTTCTTTATTTCCTCATCAAAAGAAAAGTTATAACATCCTGAGAGGAGTTACAAGTGCATCAAAGCACAAAAAATAAAAACGAGTAAATAGCTCAGCTGAACTGCTTTAGTCAGCTTCGGTTAATAATGACACTTCGGCATCTAACCCAAAAGATCAGGCAACCAGCCAGCTTACCCTGATAGATAGCAAGGCCGGCTTCTCATGGATCCTCTGGATGAATTAAGAGATCCAAAAAGAGGCACAGACCCATGGACGCTAATGCTGAGGAAGCTTCCCCCTGGGTGGAATGCTGGGCTGCATGTCGCTGCCCGATTGAGAGAAACAGGGGACCATCAGCCCCACACTGCTCTCAACTCCCTCTTCACATGGCGGAAGATTCCCCACATGGAGGGGCTAAGCATCCAGCCAGAGGGAGAAGGAAAAGTCCGCGCATGCTACGGGGGTAATGTGCACTTCCTACCCTGCGACCCCCATAGCAAACCACAAAGGATACACAGGAAGTGCATATGTGCGCTCTCCATGTGATCTCTGTGGACCTCCTGTGCGCTCTCCATATGATCTCCAAAACTCCTCCCTTGAGGACGAGCCGCTCTTCAGCGGCTCC
Source organism: Calamus simplicifolius (assembly GCA_900491605.1). Taxonomy (NCBI): domain Eukaryota; kingdom Viridiplantae; phylum Streptophyta; class Magnoliopsida; order Arecales; family Arecaceae; genus Calamus; species Calamus simplicifolius. Next base: position 332,566 of record UESW01001592.1, on the reverse strand, counting down.
TTCGTCACCTCAGCTATCCGTGGAAAGGTGACTTGCAAAAGGAAAACTCAGTCCCTCCACTCTCAGCTTTAGGGACACGGACATCATGAAAAATTTTACAGCTCACAGAGAAGAAAATTTTGGGGAAGGCCTAACATGGCCCCTTCCTTCCCTTTTTATAGGCAAAATGGACCGGGAGCAGCTGTTAAAGCAGTAAGCCCCGAGATTCAAAATGCCCAATCCACGCTGCCACGTGGCCTCCCAGGATGAAAATAGCGCTCTTCGATGCGTGCCAAATGCGTTGCTCAGCCCATGACGTACACCAGAAGATTTCCTCTGATCTCGGATCATGGGTCTTAAATGCAGAAAATCGCCCGCTGATCTTAGAGATACGGGCAGACCTAGGAAATCACCCAGCGAAAATGATATCCTCCAATGGCAAACAAGCACTTGCGTCGTACGTTGAAATGACCCGCCTTGGAAAAAGTCGACATAATAAATGTCCCTAGAAAGTGCCGAGGCGACCTTTTGCAGGCCACAGAGCCGTATTATCCATTTCGGCAAAGAGAAGATCAGCTCCTTGGAAAGGGCAAAAGCATCGGCAGAGTCATAAAAAGGCGCAGAAGCCAAGTACTCCTCAATAAACATACCTCAGTGTTCCTTTCTCCGGCTCAACTGCCCGTTGCGTCTTGACATAAGCCGAGACATTGCCTTGTGCTTTAACTCAAGGCCAAAACTGCCTCCATACTTCAGAATAAATCAAAGTATCTCCTTTCAGTTCAGCATGACTGAACGTTATCCTGTATTTCAGTCCAGTCTAAGGTAACTACTTTTGTCTCAATGATAACGGGACACACTATAAGCCCCGGCCTATACCCAGAATGCGTAAGCATCGGTTAAGGTCGGAGTGCATGTCCTATAAATATAAGCCCCGGCCAAGGCCAGAGAGCATCTTTTGTCAAAAACCTCGACAAAAACTGAACGATATACAATGCTCCAACTGAAACCTACGAGTCACATTTACCTCGGTCAAAACGGGGATGCTGTGCTGGAGGTTCCCCTGGAGAATATTTTGTTCCGTAAGATTCGGACGATAAGGGAAAACATTTCAGAAATGGCAAAAACAAGGAAGTTCCAAAAAAACTTTTCTCCGTTCATCACAAGAGGGGAAAACAAAAGAAAAGATACATTAGCCCTCACAGGGGCTTGCTACTTCCTCTGGGCGCCACTGAACTCTCCCTGCGCCGCGGAGCCAATTAGCCATTTGCTGTCGAAGGGACGCCACTCCCACTCCAGCCTACTGTTGGCTTGGCGAAGGAGCTCGATCTCTCTTGCCGAGACGGCCAGGTGTTGCTCAGCCATTCTCTGGACTTGCTCGCGATCCGCGATTAACGATGCCAAAACATCCCCGTCAACAGTTATTGTGGTGCGGCCCAGTGGGGCACCCCGAGGCTGCCAACGATGCTGCTTGGCATCCCAGTTGACCTCCCTCCATTCTCAGAAGCCATCCTGTTATCGTAAGCTTAGACAGGCCAACAGAAGATCGGCAGATGAAATGGTTAATGATGGCGTGCCACCCACCGGTATTTAAACTACCTCGAGCGAGCGTCCTGATCACCCGAGCTGTCAGTTCCAACGCCACTACCATAAAATCTTGCCGCGCGTCATCACTTCAGTGGCCGCTCGCGGGAAGCGAGGAATCGCTACCCCTTTATCGGAAAGGATAAATAAATGACGGCGTGCCAACAAACACCCTTCTTCTCGGGACCAAACTCCCTTCGAAAGCGCGCCCACCTCTTCGCCTTGGGCGGGCCGAGTTACACAACTTCGGCTCTAACCAGGGTACCTCTGCAATCCTTGGCCATTACCTACCGAGCTATCTTATCTCTCGGCCTAAGCCGAGCTATCACATCTCTTGGCTTCATCAGAGCTATCCCTATACCTCGGCCTCGACCGAGACATGTACTTAAATCCGAACTAAGTCGGCTAAAGAGCGCGAATAAGTCATAACTTGTTCGCAGTTGAAAGAAAGTCTGAGATAAAAGACTGGCTAAAAAGACAAGCAAATGGAGGCCGAGGGCCCGTTCATTGAAAATTTCAGACCAAGATACATATCTAAAAGCAAAAGCACACAAATGGCTCTCAAAGGGTCAGGAGCTGGATCAGTTCCAGTAGTACCCTCAACAACGCTCAGGTAAGCCTGGCTCGTTTTGCCCACTTCAAGGGCTATCGTTTCCTCGGCGATGGATTTGAGGCGTCCTTCAGGGGCCGCGGCCTCACTAACATCCAGAATAGCATCGAGGTCAACGTCTGAAACATCGTCGTATTCAGCCTCTTCAGCCCTGAGGTACAAGCCTCAAAAGTTTCAACATCCAAGAAAGAGAGGTCCCATTCTGGATGCTCCATGGATATCTTATTTCAAACGTCCTCCATACCAAGCTGGAAGGCATCGGCACAGGTTGCATCTTGTTCACTCCTGAGTAGAGCGAGCCACATTTCAGCTTCAGCAACTTGATTTCGAAGTAGATGACCTGCCCCTCAGTTTCAGCAGTTTGACCCCGCAGTAAGGCAATCTGCTCCTCGGTCTCAGTGACCCGCCTTTCGAGCTCTAAGCTCCTCCCTTGACTGGATGCCAGTTCCCCTTGCAGGGACTGTATCTGGTTTTGGTTCTCCAGCTCCACCTTCTTCATCTGTAAAAATAGAATTAGCCGGTGCCACGGTGAGCCAGCAAGAGAAGCCAAAAGGGGTAGTACCATACCTCCTCCTCCTGCTAGGATAACTTCTTGGTCAACTCTTTAACCTCATCAAAAGCCCCAGTTTATCAGCCTTAACCCGCTCGATTCTACCCTTGAGGTCATTGATCTTCGACTGCCTACTATTAGCTTCTCCCCAGGCTTGGGAGAGCTCGCTATCAAGTTGGGTTAGCCTTTCCTGGTGCCACTTGATCCCGTCATCCTTGTCAGCAATACCACGGTTGAGTTGCCGTACCTTCTCCTCCAACTCGCCAAGCATTTTGTTCAGGCGATTTCTCTCCTCAACGGCTTCTCTTCTCTGCCTGCCTAGACTTTTGCTAAACTATTTTTTGACAATTTTCATTTCTCCAGCATGCCTAGATTTGATCTTCGATAACTCCAAGCATGCGTCATCGTACCTCGCCAGGAGCCCTCATAGCTCTTTAACTTCAAGCCTCAGCTTGGATGCGTCATCTAGGATGGCCTGATGCAGTGCCCTCACCTTCACCAAATTCTCATTGGCGATGCCCAGAGTTCGTTCAAATGTATCAGACGCCTCCGCTCGTGATCGAAGCTCGGTGCTGATTCTCCTGGCCTGGACGCCGGCCCCTGTCGCCAGGTTCAAGCGCCAGCATAGTGCCCTGGTGTTCAAAGCACTATGCAGGATGAAGCACAAGTGAGAAGAGCGCGACCAAGCTAACCAGAAAGCACTCACTATTCAGGAATAATAACTCACCCAGAAAATGTTGGACCTGGCTAGCCCCATGAGGGTGGAATTGTTGATCTCGGGAAGAAGATGGGCATCCTTCACCACATTCCACTGGCCAAACGTAGCGTCAACAAGGTCTAGGTCCGCGAACTCATCCGCCGAGGGATCCGCGCTCGGGTACAGCGCTACCTCATTAGGACAGCAAACGCCGCCTCGACGGCCAAATCCGGGCTACCGAGCTGACCGTCCCAGTCTGAAGGATTGGTCCGGGTGACCTCCGACTAAGAAGCATTTGACCTCCTGGCCTCCCTCAGCAGAATTCTAGCCTGGGATTCCTTGAATAACTCGGCCAGCCCAAGCGCCAGTTTTCCCGAAACTTTGGTGGAGGAAGCTTCGCCTGCAAGATCTTTACCTTGCCCTCTCCCCTTGTCCGAGTTTCTTCCCTCGATCGCAGGCACCTGCTCCTGCCCCGTAGGCTCCACCAAAGCCTCAGTCTGTTCATCATTTTCCCCAATCTCTCCATGAAGAAGTTCTCCAGCCGTAGGCTCCTTTTGAGCCTCCACTACAGTCAGCCCAACGTCGCCGCCCCTAAATCCCTCTGGGGGGAGCCCTCCAATGGAAGGCTTGTCTTGAGCCTCGATGATTGCAATTGCTCCCTCCTGTCCTCCCGCCAAGGCTAGAGACATTTCCTCGCTCGGAGGAGGGTCCCCAGAGGCACCGACCTTCGCCGTGCCAGCCATTGGCTCGTCTTCAAAAGAAGGGGCTCCCAGACAAGCCAACGGAGTTTCATCCGGGCTGTCTACTATTTCCACCACTAAAGGACAAGGGACCTCAGCAGTCCTCTCTGAATCCTCCTCTGCTTTCAGCGCCTCCGCCGTGACTACTCCAACCTCTGGTGAGCGCTCTTCGAAAAAATGAGCCTTCTTCTCGGGCTTGCGTTTCTCCCCTCCATTGCTCTCCCTCGGGCGCTTGCTCAACCCTTTCTTTATGCGGCCCGATAGTTCAGACTTCTTGGCTGTGGGAATAGAGGGCAAATGGTTAGACCGAGACACACTTGCTCAAGCAAAATCAATGGAAAAATAAAAAGACTTACTATGCGGGTCGAGGGGGCTAAGTTCAGCGGCGAAAAGAGCCTCTTCTGACAGTAAATCGTTAGCCGAAAACGTCCTGCCATCACGGAGGACCTCCAAGTCCTCCTTCTCCTGCTCAGATAGAGTCAGATGTGCTTCCACATCCCGAACAAAGTTTCCCCATCCCAGAGAAAATCGAAGCTGATGTTCCCCTCAGCAATAAAAAACCTGACCTTCCACTCCTTTATAGACGATGGCTTATCTGTTATCATCTTAAATGACCTCCGAGATCCAATGTAAGGCCACTCTGATTTCCTCCCAGACATCAGATAGTAATAGGCACGAAAGAGAGGAAGAGTTGCCGTTATCTGAATCCGGCTACACATTGAGATAAACCCGATGACGTTGCGCCAACTATTGGGAGCCACCATTATCGGGAAAATGTTGTAGAATCTCATGATCTCCTTCACCAAGGGATGAAGGGGAAATCGAAGGCCCGCCTTCAGGCTGTCTTCATAAAGAAAGACCCCGCGCTCCAGATCTTGCGAAACCCTATGCTCGGGCTCCGGCAATCTCAGAAGGACATCTGAGGGAATGCCATACTTTTGGCGTATTCTCCCCAAATCCTCGGTGGCAATCTCCAAAACCATGTCGTCGGGGCTCATCATTCTGCTGGCCGAGAGAAACACCGAGCGAGATTACAGAGGAAGTAGAGAATAAGATTCTCCAAAGAGGAACGAAAGAGCGCTGCGAACAGGAACGGCACTGTCTTAACTTTGCTTTCCCCCAAAGAAACTGCCTTAAGAGAAAGATAAGGCATCTCAACCGAGACGCCCGGAGCTGCCATAGCGGACGCCGTAAAAACCAGGATTTGCTATGTGGCAATTCCCCAACCGTTGCCTCAAAGGAGCCTTATGTGATGCGCCCCGTAAAGGCACATCCCACAAAGGCACGGCGGCCGTGCAGCATTAAATAGGGCATCATTCGCAGGCTGTCAAACCTAGATCCCTCCGTTCAAGTCATGCCACCTGGAATTATACTCCTATGCCCGAACCTACGTTTCGAGCTATGGAGTGGGGGGCATGTGTTGAAGGGTAAAATTGCTGTGTCAATAATCGTGCACATGACTAGGGCTAGCCCTGATTCCTACTAGTTGTGCGACACCCGCCAGAGATAAGTTAGCCTCGGTAAGTTGGGACGCCTTAGCCCCTCACCGAGCCAAGGATTCCAAAGGCGTGGATCACATCTCTTGGCCCCTCTAGCTGGGCTATATCGTCTCTCGGCCCCAGCCGAGCTATGTCATCTCTCGGCCCTAGCCGAGCTATATCGTCTCTCGGCCCCTCTAGCCAGGCTATATCGTCTCTCGGCTCCAGCCGGGCTATATCATCTCTCGGCTCCAGCCGAGCTATATCATCTCTCGGCCCCTCCGGCCAAGCTATATCATCTCTCGGCCCCTCTGGCCGAGCTGTATCGTCTTTCGGCCCTAGCCAAGCTATGTCATCTTTCGGTCTCTTTAGTCGATCTCTCCCATCGCTCGGCCTAGCCCGAGCGATATCTAAACCTCTGCAGAATTTGAAGCGGGAGAACTCGAATTCGTAAGATTCCAAACAGAAATCACATCCGGGAGTGGCCTAGAGCCCTGGAGCCTATGTCCTCGCCAAATTTCGAGACATCAACAAGCTCTCCTAGCCGTCGATCCTCTAACCAACAAGATACGAATCCTACTGACCTCATAACAAACTGGATTCAGATCCTAACGACTTTCGGACCCACGATGCCCCCAGAGAATCAGGTGATCCTCTATAAATAGAGTCGTCTGCCGACTCCTCAGGTATGCGCACTTGCTCACTGGAACCCTCTCTCCTTCTGCCTTAGCTTCCGCCATTAGCGCTTTGCTCAGAGCCCTGGAGGGACTCTTCAGCGAGAGCCTTCTCCTTATTTTTGTTGATTGCCGATCCCACTGACTTGAGCGTCGGAGGGTCTTCCGCAGAGGGTCACCCCTAATGCCTCACGCATGAGGACTGCTTTGCAGGTCCGTCTAGGAGAAAGCCCAATCGCGCCCAAGTCGGAGAATAGATTTCAGAAGCAATACCTTTAAACGTTATTTGTGCTCTTCGAAATGCTTTTTGAGTCAATCATAAATATGTTTGCAAGATTTAACATGCCTTAATTAAGAATGTATAAAAGCATTAATGAACACTTGTTCGTAGATAATATTTAAAGATTTTGAATGCATCTATTTATTGGAGCACAGCAACGCTTCATAATAATTTTTTCTATGATTAGTCCAATCAGTTATACAGTAAGAGCCTTGAATTATACCTATTCATAACGAAATCTATCCTGTATGCTAGTATTATTTTTATATTATCAAAAAAATATAAAAAATAATAAATTAATTTGTATATGAATATCTAAATCTACTTACAATTCTATTTAATGGTGGGACTATATTAATATGATGTTACGTTGACTTATTTTTTTAATAATATTTTTTTAATTAAATTATAAAGTTTCATTTTTGGACTTGCATTTATTTATCAGTATCTTGCGGTACTGCTTTCCTTCGTTTCAAATTTTACCTTAAAAATAATAATAATAATAATAATAATAATAATAATAATAATAATAATAATATAGTGCCCTTACTGCTGGCTGTGGCTGATGACTTCCCAATTAAAAAAAAAAAGAAAAAAATCTTGCCGATGGCAGGCGGAGAACGCATACTGTCCACAAAAGAACCAAAAAAAAAAAACAAAAATCAGGTTCCTGCCGAGTGCCGATGACTTCTTGTGAAAGCGTATGTCTCGGAAATCACGCCAATTTCTTCGCTGGAAGTTTCGCGGAACCTTCATTTGGTTGTCTTTGTTTGACGAACCCGGCAAAGACTTGGCCTCGGTCCAAAGTCTTTCTTTTTTTTTTTTTTTTTTTTTCTCCACCGTGCACGTCCCGTCGTTGAGGTGGCTTCCAAGATGTTTCTACCGAGATCTAATCAATGTTTTAAAAGTCGGAGTGGACAACGAATCGAATTAACATTTGAATTATGGATCAATCGATTAAATCGAATGAATCGATTCGATCAAATTAAATAATATTATAATTAAATTTTTAATTTAATAATATAAAATAATAAAATATAAATATATTTAAAAAAATTATAAAAAAAATTAAAAATCAAATTGAATCGATTGAAACTCAATCGATTTAATAAATTTTTTTAATTTTTATTAAATTATATAAAAATTAATTTTAATAATAAAATTAAATCGAATTAATGTGATATCATAAAAGGGCATTTTAATGTTTAAAAAATTAATGAAGATTTTATATTGTTTTACTCTTTTTCTTTTATTATGTAATTATTTATATTTTTTGTTTATGAATCATGTCGTTTCTTAATGATAATTTATAAAACAAGAGCAATTTCTTCGAGGTATGATGTGTGTGCTTTAGAGCATTATTAAATTGCATTGATATATTTAAAGATATTACATTAAATCATCGTTGTTTCATTCAAAGCTTTTGTTTTTTTTTTTTTTTCATATACATGTCAATGATCTTTGATATTCATCTGCATTAAAAATTAAAAATTATCTTTCCTTATACTTGCTCAGTTAAGTATCTGACACATATCGTAAAGCAGTTAGGTTACTACTAACTCTCTCTAGAGTGCACTCCAGTGATCATTAAACTCATCTTCTATGATGGACAACATAAGTATATTCCAACTCATTATAAACTTATCACATTTCTCCTTTGTTTCAAATAATCTTTTGCACTGAACCAAAACATGCCTACTAATATGTCATCTACATAACAAATGTGTTATCGTAGGAAATACCCTCTGAATTACATTAAATAGAGCCAAGTCTCTATCTGTAACTATCACCTTAGGCAAAGCATCAGCGTCCATGACACTGCACAATCTCTCTAATGCCCATATATAGTTATCTTCTCGCTCAGAGTCCATGTATATAAAAGTAATAGAAAAGGTTAGGTCAGTTGATGTCACCCCCACAATCTCTAAGAGAGAAAGACGATATCTATTCGTCTTGTAAGTGCAATCCATTATCAACATACGAGGAAATGCACGTAACAATTCTATACTGCCAGGGTGTGCCCAAAACAAGTCACGCACAGCATCAGACTTAATATAATTCCTATGCCACTCAATGTATTTATACTCAGATAATTTACCAAGAAGATGTTGCATCTGAGATCTTCCAGCTGTCTCTACAGCCTTGCACCTCTGTCGTGCAATGTAGATTATCTTCATTGTCGTAACATTGAGGGCATCGCTTTGATTCAAAGTAGATAATATGTCCTTAGGCCGAACCAAACTTTTGGATATCTCCACTAGCATTGTAGTCTCCTGCTTAGATAATCGTCGTGCATGAGTGCCCCTCGAGATGCTTTGCAGTTGGATGATTGTGCACACCGCACATGACCGTTAACATCCAATCATCTGCATTGTCCCATTTCTTTCCTCTTAAGGAAAAAGGACATCCACACTTCTTAATGCCACTGGCCCTGGCCTTTAATCCCTTTTTCTTGATATGTTTATTTTTGCAAGTACCACTCCTCTCGCAAGAAAAAATAATTCTTGGTTTCTTAACACTGCTACCGGTATCGGATTTTTTAATAATAACGATAAATCCATTCCTCTTTCTGACTTTCCGACATCAATTATACACTTCTTCTCTACTTTTGAATATTTATAAAATAAATAGTTTTATGTTAGTAGACAATTTTAAACATTGCTCAATCAAACAATACTAAAATAATTGCAATCAAATTTTTCTTACCTCATAAGTTGTAAATTCATTTGTGTAATCCATCACACAATCAGAGCCAATCATATTGCATTCGGTCGAAGCATCACCCTACACGATCAAATAATAATTTTAAACCCTAATCATAATTAACCCAAACAAATAGAGATGATCGGCCCTGTGTGGCCGAAAATATACTTTTTGTTCGGCCACATGGGGCCGAATTATTGGCATCTGTTCAGCCCTGTGTGGTCGAACAGAAGAAATCTGTTCGACCCACCAGGGTTGAACATGTTGACTTGGTTTGGCCCTGTGTGACCGAACAGATTTGACCTATTCGGTCACACAGGGCCGAACAACTCACGAACCAAAAAAAAAAAATCGAACATGGGGATATAAACCAATCTTTGCAACCGTAGAACATTCCCAAATTACTAGTTGCTTGTCCATTGCTCGATTATAGATTGAAATCTCTTCAACCAAGCTTTAAATGATCGGATCCAAGGGTGTTTTGATCCGGAGTGAGGGAGGAGGAGGAGGGAGGGGCGGGGGCGTGGGGGGGATGTTTTCACCTTGGAAGGGCTACTGAGCAAGTAGGATTATTTTGATCTAAAATTTTTAGGACCAAATATATCATTTTTTTAAATGACGAGGGACTACAGAAGAAAAGTTGCGGGCCAAATAGAATTTCCGTACCAAGCTCGTGGCAACACCAGCGGTGAGGCAAGACAAAGCTTCAGCCTGCGCATCGGTAAAACCACGTGCAAGGGGCATTTTATTTTATTTATTTGATAGAAAATATAAATTAATAACGTCTGGAGATGAAAATATTCAACCAGAGTTAAAATGATGCAAATTGATGATCGCCTTTCTACGCCATATTCTTTTTAATTTTTAATTATATTTATTCTTTAATAATTATATAATAAAAAATAATTATTTTAATACTTTTATTTATTATTTATCATAAAAGATAATTACGTACAATGCATGGATAATTATATAGCATAAGAGAGTAGTTGTATATTAGAAAAACTTATAGATTGAATCTTATAGTTTTAATTAATAAGAATCTTTTTAATAGAAGTACGATCAACGAAACAATCACCGCTTAAAATAGAGAAAAAATGGTCCCGTGTTAACAAATACTATTTTTCTTTTTTTAATCAAATATAATTTATTTTAGAAATTATAAAAAAAAATTTCACGAAAGATTGTTATACCCAACGATAATAATAACAACAATAAAAGTTTTAATCCTAAATTAGTGGGGTCAGTTTTTTTTTAAATTTTATTTGATTTAAAATATTATTTTTTATAAGATACAAAAATTCTCATTCTTTTGTGACTTAGAATTATTGCACCGTATATGATGGCTCCTTGATGTTCATGATTCACTACAAGAGAATTAAAATATTGCGACACCCAAATGCATCGCAATTGCGTCGCTAAACATGCTATTGCGACGCAATAGCGACGTAACGAGGGCGTCGCTCAACTGTCCGTCGCAATACCCTTTTGTCGCAATTACGTCGCAATATTGTGACTCTCTGCAACGCTCTTGCGACGCAACATTGCGTCGCAATATTGCGACGCATGCAAATGCGTCGCTAAATTTAAAAATAATTTTTTTAAAAAAAATTATTAAATATTGTGACGCACTAAATTACGTCGTAATATTTAAAATTAATTTTTAAAACAAAAAAAATTATTATTAAATATTGCGACGCACTAAATTAGGTCGCAATATTGCGACTCATCCAGCTGCGTCGCAATATTTAATAATAATAATTTTGGTATAATAGCGACGCAATTTGAGTCGCTAATGCGTCGCAAATAAAAATTATTTTAAAATATTGCGACGCAAGGTAATTGCGTCGCAATATTTATAAAAAATTTTAAGATAAAATAGCGACTCAATTTTAGTCGCTAATGCGTCGCTATTAAATTTATTTTTAAATTATTGCGATGCCAGGTCATTGCGTCGCAATATTTAATAATAATATTTTAAAAATATTAGCGATCCAATATCAGTCGCTAATGCGTCACAAATTTTATTTTTAAAAAATTTAAATGATTAAAAATTAAAACGGTTAATTCAATTTTGCTAAATCTAAATATTGATACAAACATTTTTCACTCAATCCAAACAATAATATATTTCAAAAATAATTTATATATTAAAATTTTAAAGTTTTTACAACATAAAAAAAAAAAAAAATACATCAAGAATCTGAACGATCATGTGGAGGCTGTGGAGGCTGTGGAGGCTGAAGACTCTGCGACAAGCGGCTAACCATATCCCGCAAATAATGCATCTCATCTCGCATGTCTGCAACCTCCTAATCCCGGCCTCGCATACGATCCTCAAAATCCTGCTCGACCTCCTGGCGAATCTCCTCTACAATAGATCTGCGAAGCTCCTGTAAACGCTCGGGAGGAAGATCAGCAGGAACTCGCGAGCTGAGGCCTGATGGGAAAAAAATATAGAAGCTCTAGTGCCCAGACCATAGACCCTGCGGTCTCGTGGCTGGGCACCAACAGCCTCCAAAAACACACGTCGACTCTCCTCTGCTGAGAGTTCGACGGGCGTCTCCCCATCAGTAGAGTCGACCTGCGATGCCTGGGAGCGAAGCTCTCGACTCGTGTCTTGAAATTATGAAATCAACAATAAATGAGTTAATAAATTTCTCGAAATAAAATTTTAGAAATTAAACAGATACTACATAAATCTAATTTCTTACCGCAACCTCCCGTGATCGCGTGTCGACCCAGGAGCCGTCCCTCCTGGTGTGTGTCGCCCTGAATAGACGAAACTCACCAGGATCTCCGCCCTCCTGCTCAGTCTATAACAATAAAAAAAATGATATTAATACAAATATTTGTAAATAACTAAAATAGTAATTAAAATATTTATGTTTTCTTACCATACGCCGTCTGTGCTCCTGAATCGAAATGGAGCCCGAAGTATGACGGGAGAGACCCGTGCCAGGACCGCCCTTCTCAGATCGGCGGTTCGTGCTGGCTGATGCGGACCTCCTGCGCCAGCCATCGGACTCCCAGGCCTGCTGCCACTCGTGCCAAATACCCTCTGGCACGTGCGTATGACGCTGACCCGATGACCTCCAACGATGAAGCATGTCGGAGTATCGGTGTCGCGTCAGAGCCTCCCATGCTGCCCTAATGGCATCATGGCTGGCAGGATCCCACGTAAACTTTTTCTGCATTAAAATAAACAGTTAGTTTCTGAATTTATTAAGTTTAAAGAATTTATATTACTGATAAATTGTATTTAATAAGTTTACCTGAAACTCAGAAAAATAAAACTCCCTCATGGCTGGAGATACGTGGCGCCAATCGTAGCCACTGGGATCTGCACGCCTCTGAAAAACGGCGCTGATGTGGCTGGATACATGATGCTGCTCAATGAATCTGTTAAAAAAATGCAAGTTTATAAGTAAATGACTTAAAAACATAAACAAATATTTTTAATTAGTATATACTTACATCCCCTGAGCATCAAGTCTAAGTACAGTGCGGCCGATGGTGGAAGAACTCTTGGAGGTCTGTGCCGATCGGCTGGATGGTAATACTGCTGCAGAGATTGAAGGCTGCGCCTCTGCTGGAGATCCAAACTCTCCATCTCCGATGCTCATGTGATCTGATGTCGCAGGCTACGTCTCTGCTCACCCAATCTGTCGTCGGTAGATCTACCTTTGCCCCTCATACTGAAAATACTAAAGATTCACACAATTAAATTACGATTAATGATTGACTATGTAAGAATTTAATACTTATAAAAAAAAGTAAAATTTTAAAAAACCTTTATGTTTAATCGGTGTCATTTGTTTCGTGAAATGTTGGTTCAACATCCGATGCCGTATCGGATTGCGAATCAGTTTTATTGAAAAAACAGAGGGGGGCGGGGGTTTCCCCCCTCCCCTGTGTTAAAACAAATTTTTTTTTTTTTGTGATGACAGTGGCCTGGCCACCGTGGCCAGGCCACTGCCGGCCACGGCAGTGGCCGCGCTGCCGTGGCCGTCTTCCGGCCGCGGCCACGGCCGTGGCCGGACAAGAAATAAAAGGGGGGGGGGGGGGGGGTTTCCCCCCTCCCCCCCTGTTAAGGAATTTTTTTTTTTTTTTGGCCTGACAGTGGCCTGGCCACCGTGGCCAGGCCACTGCCGGCCACGGCAGCGGCCGTGGCCGGACAAGAAAAGAAAGGGGGGGGGGGGGGGGGTTTCCCCCCTCCCCCCCCCCTGTTAAGAAAAAAAAATTTTTTTTGTCACAGTGGCCTGGCCACCGTGGCCAGGCCACTGCCGGCCACGGCAGCGGCCGTGGCCGCCTTGTCCGGCCGCGGCCACGGCCGTGGCCGGACAAGAAAAAAGGGGGGGGGGGTTTCCTCCCCCCCCCTGTTAAAAAAAAATTTTTTTTTTTTTGATGACAGTGGCCTGGCCACCGTGGCCAGGCCACAGCAGCGGCCGTGGCCGGAGAAGACGGCCACGGCAGCGGCCGTGGCCGCCTTGTCCGGCCGCGGCCACGGCCGTGGCCGGACAAGAAATAAAAGGGGGGGGGCGGGGGGTTTCTCCCCTCCCCCCTGTTAAGAAAAAAAAAAATTTTTTTTTCACAGTGGCCTGGCCACCGTGGCCAGGCCACTGCGGCCACGGCAGCGGCCGTGGCGGAGAAGACGGCCACGGCAGCGGCCGTGGCCGCCTTGTCCGGCCGCGGCCACGGCCGTGGCCGGACAAGAAATAAAAGGGGGGGTTTCCCCCCTCCCCCCCCCTGTTAAAAAAAAAAAATTTTTTTACAGTGGCCTGGCCACCGTGGCCAGGCCACTGCCGGCCACGGCAGCGGCCGTGGCGGAGAAGACGGCCACGGGCCGGCCCGGCCGGCATAAATCATTAAAAAAAAATTTTTTTTTTAGAGTATTGGGGCTAACCTTGGTCGAGAACAAGCCGGAGTCGGATGAGATCGCCGGGTAGCCGGAGGACCACAGGGGAAGCGCCGGAGCAGCGAGCGGGGATCACGGCGGCGGCTAGGTCAAGACGGGGAAGAAGAAGAGGAGAAAGGGTGGCTTAAATATAGTAATTAGCGACGCAATATTGCGTCGCAATTTGGTCGTAATTTTTTTTTTTTATGTCTTAGCGACGCACTAGTGCGTCGCTAATCCATCGTTAATTTATTATAATTTTATGAAAACATAGCGACGCCAATAAATGCGTCGCTAATGAGTCGCTAAATTGGCGCCATCGTCCGCGGAAAAAAATTTTATTTTCTAATAATTGCATCGCTAATTTTTTAATATTTTAAATTGATTAAAATAAAAACTTATTACAATAATTGCGACGCAAGCAGTGCGTCGCAATTATTTTTAAATATTTTTAAATGAAAATATTTAAAATTATAATAATTGCGAAAAAATTATGCAATAATTTTTTAATATTTTTAATCAGCTATATGTATTTTAATAATATTATATGCGTCGTATAATACTGATAAAAATTATATATAATTGCGACGCATATATTTCATCGCAATATTTATATTTTTTTAAATGCGTCGCTAAGGCAATTTTTAATATTTATAAATGATAATATTTATAATTAATGTTAATAATTGCGACGAAAATGGCATCGCAATATATTTTATAAAATTTTTAATTACATAAATTTATTTTAAAAACATTGCGACGCAACATATGCGTCGCAATATTATATTTCTTTTATTTATTAATACTGCAAAATTTTGTATTTACTAAAATAATTGCGACACATATATTTCGTCGCAATATTTGTTAATGATAATTAATAATTTATGATAATAATTGCAACGCCATATTACGTCGCAATATTTTTTTAATATTTTTAATTAGATATATTTATTTAAAAATAATTGCGATGCAAATTATGCGTCGATACGATAAAAATTATATTTACTAAAATATTGCGACGCATACATTGCATCGTGATGCGTCGCAAAGATCCGACGGTTGCGATCGATCCAAGCCGTGATCCCGATCGGCCACGACCTATCTCGGACAGTTGCAATCCGTTCGAGATCGGCGACGATCCGACGTTGCGATCGATCCAAGCCCTGATCCCGATCGGCGACGACCGATCTTGGACCGTGGCAATCGGTCCGATCGGCAAAGATCCGACGGTTGCGATCGATCCAAGCCGTGATCCCGATCGGCCACGACCTATCTCGGACAGTTGCAATCCGTCCGAGATCGGCGATCCGACGGTTGCGATCGATCCAAGCCCTGATCCCGATCGGCACGACCGATCTCGGACCGTGGCGATCCGTCCGATCGGTGACGATCCGACGGTTGCGATCGATCCAAGCCCTGATCCCGATCGGCACGACCGATCTCGGACCGTGGCAATCCGTCCGATCGGCGATGATCCGACGGTTGCGATCGATCCAAGCCCTGATCCCGATCGGCCACGACCGATCTCGGACCGTGGCGATCCGTCCGAGATCGGTGACGATCCGACGGTTGCGATCGATCCAAGCCCTGATCCCGATCGGCGACGACCGATCTCGGACCGTGGCAATCGGTCCGATCGGCAAAGATCCGACGGTTGCGATCGATCCAAGCCGTGATCCCGATCGGCCACGACCTATCTCGGACAGTTGCCATCCCGAGATCGGCGACGATCCGACGGTTGCGATCGATCCAAGCCCTGATCCGATCGGCACGACCGATCTCGGACCGTGGCGATCCGTTCGATGATCCGACGGTTGCGATCGATCCAAGCCTGATCCCGATCGGCCACGACCTATCTCGACAGTTGCAATCCGTCCGAGATCGGCGACGATCCGACGGTTGCGATCGATCCAAGCCCTGATCCGATCGGCACGACCGATCTCGGACCGTGGCGATCCGTCCGATCGGTGACGATCCGACGGTTGCGATCGATCCAAGCCCTGATCCCGATCGGCACGACCGATCTCGGACCGTGGCAATCCGTCCGAGATCGCGACGATCCGACGGTTGCGATCGATCCAAGCCCTGATCCCGATCGGCCACGACGATCTCGGACCGTGGCGATCCGTCGAGATCGGTGACGATCCAACGGTTGCGATCGATCCAAGCCCTGATCCCGATCGGCGACGACCGATCTCGGACCGTGGCAATCGGTCCGATCGGCAAAGATCCGATGGTTGCGATCGATCCAAGCCGTGATCCCGATCGGCCACGACCTATCTCGGACGTTGATCCGTCCGATCGACGATCCGACGGTTGCGATCGATCCAAGCCCTGATCCCGATCGGCACGACCGATCTCGGACCGTGGCGATCCGTCCGATCGGTGACGATCCGACGGTTGCGATCGATCCAAGCCCTGATCCCGATCGGCACGACCGATCTCGGACCGTGGCAATCGGTCCGAGATCGGCGACGATCCGACGGTTGCGATCGATCCAAGCCCTGATCCCGATCGGCCACGACCGATCTCGGACCGTGGCGATCCGTTCGAGATCGGTGACGATCCGGTTGCGATCGATCCAAGCCCTGATCCCGATCGGCGACGACCGATCTCGGACCGTGGCAATCGGTCCGATCGGCAAAGATCCGACGGTTGCGATCGATCCAAGCCGTGATCCCGATCGGCCACGACCTATCTCGGACATTGCAATCCGTCCGAGATCGGCGACGATCCGACGGTTGCGATCGATCCAAGCCCTGATCCCGATCGGCACGACCGATCTCGGACCGATCCGTCCGATCGGTGACGATCCGACGGTTGCGATCGATCCAAGCCTGATCCCGATCGGCCACGACCTATCTCGGACAGTTGCAATCCGTCCGAGATCGGCGACGATCCGACGGTTGCGATCGATCCAAGCCCTGATCCCGATCGGCCACGACCGATCTCGGACCGTGGCGATCCGTCCGAGATCGGTGACGATCCAACGGTTGCGATCGATCCAAGCCCTGATCCCGATCGGCGATGACCGATCTCGGACCGTGATCGGTCCGATCGGGATCCGACGGTTGCGATCGATCCAAGCCGTGATCCGATCGGCCACGACCTATCTCGGACAGTTGCCATCCGTCGAGATCGGCGATGATCCGACGGTTGCGATCGATCCAAGCCCTGATCCGATCGGCACGACCGATCTCGGACCGCGGCAATCGGTCCGATCGGCGATCCGACGGTTGTGATCGATCCAAGCCTGATCCCGATCGGCCATGACCTATCTCGGACAGTTGCAATCCGTCCGAGATCGGCGACGATCCGACGGTTGCGATCGATCCAAGCCCTGATCCCGATCGGACGATCGATCTCGGACCGTGGCGATCCGTCCGAGATCGGTGACGATCCAACGGTTGCGATCGATCCAAGCCCTGATCCCGATCGGCGACGACCGATCTCGGACCGTGGCAATCCGTCCGATCGGCGATGATCCGACGGTTGCGATCGATCCAAGCCCTGATCCCGATCGGCCATGACCGATCTCGGACCGTGGCGATCCGTCCGAGATCGGTGACGATCCAACGGTTGCGATCGATCCAAGCCCTGATCCCGATCGGCACGATCGATCTCGGACCATGGCAATCGGTCCGATCGGCAAAGATCCGACGGTTGCGATCGATCCAAGCCGTGATCCCGATCGGCCACGACCTATCTCGGACAGTTGCCATCCCGAGATCGGCGACGATCCGACGGTTGCGATCGATCCAAGCCCTGATCCGATCGGCGATGACCGATCTCGGACCGTGGCGATCCGTTCGATCGGTGACGATCCGACGGTTGCGATCGATCCAAGCCGTGATCCCGATCGGCCATGACCTATCTCGACAGTTGCAATCCGTCCGAGATCGGCGACGATCCGACGGTTGCGATCGATCCAAGCCCTGATCCGATCGGCACGACCGATCTCGGACCGTGGCGATCCGTCCGATCGGTGACGATCCGACGGTTGCGATCGATCCAAGCCCTGATCCCGATCGGCCGATGACCGATCTCGGACCGTGGCAATCCGTCCGAGATCGCGACGATCCGACGGTTGCGATCGATCCAAGCCCTGATCCCGATCGGCCACGACCGATCTCGGACCGTGGCGATCCGTCGATCGGCGACGATCCAACGGTTGCGATCGATCCAAGCCCTGATCCCGATCGGCGACGACCGATCTCGGACCGTGGCAATCGGTCCGATCGGCAAAGATCGACGGTTGCGATCGATCCAAGCCGTGATCCCGATCGGCCACGACCTATCTCGGACAGTTGCCATCCGTCCGAGATCGGCGACGATCCGACGGTTGCGATCGATCCAAGCCCTGATCCCGATCGGCCACGACCGATCTCGGACCGTGGCGATCCGTCCGATCGGTGACGATCCGACGGTTGCGATCGATCCAAGCCCTGATCCCGATCGGCACGACCGATCTCGGACCGTGGCAATCGTCCGAGATCGGCGACGATCCGACGGTTGCGATCGATCAAGCCCTGATCCCGATCGGCCACGACCGATCTCGGACCGTGGCGATCCGTTCGAGATCGGTGACGATCCAATGGTTGCGATCGATCCAAGCCTGATCCCGATCGGCGACGACCGATCTCGGACCGTGGCAATCGGTCCGATCGGCAAAGATCCGACGGTTGCGATCGATCCAAGCCGTGATCCCGATCGGCCACGACCTATCTCGACAATTGCAATCCGTCCGAGAACGGCGACGATCCGACGGTTGCGATCGATCCAAGCCCTGATCCCGATCGGCGACGACCGATCTCGGACCATGGTGATCCGTCCGATCGGTGACGATCGACGGTTGCGATCGATCCAAGCCGTGATCCCGATCGGCCACGACCTATCTCGGACAGTTGCAATCCGTCCGAGATCGGCGACGATCCGACGGTTGCGATCGATCCAAGCCCTGATCCCGATCGGCCACGACCGATCTCGGACCGTGGCGATCCGTCCGAGATCGGTGACGATCCAACGGTTGCGATCGATCCAAGCCCTGATCCCGATCGGCGACGACCGATCTCGGACCATCGGTCCGATCGGCAAAGATCCGATGGTTGTGATCGATCCAAGCCGTGATCCGATTGGCCACGACCTATCTTGGACAGTTGCCATCCGTCCGAGATCGGCGACGATCCGACGGTTGCGATCGATCCAAGCCCTGATCCGATCGGCGACGACCGATCTCGGACCGCGGCAATCGGTCCGATCGGCAAAGATCCGACGGTTGTGATCGATCCAAGCCGTGATCCCGATCGGCCATGACCTATCTCGGACAGTTGCAATCCGTTCGAGATCAGCGACGATCCGACGGTTGCGATCGATCCAAGCCCTGATCACGATCGGCCACGACCGACCTCGAAACGTGGCGATCGGTCCGATCGGCGACGATCCGAGGGTTACGATCGATCAAGCCCTTATTCCGATCGGTCACGATCGATTTTGGACCGATCGCTATTTAACATAATTAATTTTTTTAAATATATTACGATGCAAAGGGTTGCGTCGTATTTTTTAATATGATAATTATATATAAAAAATTAATTTTAATTCTAATAATTACGATGCAACAAGTGCGTCGCTATATTAAAACATAATTTTCCTAATTAATTTTTGGCTTATTACGTCGCTAATGCGTCGCTATTTAACATAATTAATTTTTTAAAAACATTGCAACTCACTGTGTTACGTCGCAATTATTTTTTCTTATATTTATAATTTATAAAATTTAATTTTATTTAAAATAATTACGATGCATTTATTGCGTCGCTAAATTAAAAATAATTTTAATTTATTTTCTGGTTTATTGCGTCGCTAATGCGTCGCTATTTAAAATATTTAATTTTTTTTAAACATTGCGACGCACTGAGTTGCGTCGCAATATTTTTTAAAATATTTATACTTTAAAAAATATAATTTCATTTAAATTATTTATGACACAATTGTTGCGTCGCTAAATTAAAAATAATTTTTCTATTTTTCTAGTTTATTGCGTCGCTAAGGCGTTGCTATTTAAAATATTTAATTCTTTTCAAAACACTGCGACACACTGTTATGCGTCGCAATATTTTGTAAACTATTTGTACTTTAAAAATATAATTTCATTTAAATTATTTGCGATGCATTTGTTGCGTCGCTAAATTAAAAATAATTTTTCTAATTTTCTAGTTTATTGCATCGCTAATGCATCGCTATTTAATATATTTAATTCTTTTAAAAATATTGCGACGCACTGTGATGCGTCGCAATATTTTTTTCCGATAATTAAATTTTATAAAATTTAATTTCATTTAAATTATTTGCGATGCAATTGGTGCGTCGCTAAATTAAAAATAATTTTTCTAATTTTCTATTTTATTGCGTCGCTAATGCGTCGCTATTTAAAATATTTAATTCTGTTAAAAACATTGCGACGCAAATATTGCGTCGCAATATTTTTATTGATATTTATATTTAATAAAAAATTAATTTAAAAATATTGCAATGCAATATTTGCATCGCAATATTAAAAATTTAATTTTTTTTGATTTTCTGGTTAATTGAGTCGCTTATGCGTCGCTAATTGCGTCGCAATATTTTATTGTTACAGAGGCGTCGCAAAGTGGTCGCAATTTAGCGACGCAATTATGCGTCGCTAAATTTGCGTCGCTATTTCAGTATTTTCTTGTAGTGATTTTTCATGGGATGGATGATGGAGAAAGCTTGGAAAAGGATTTTTGTTTCTATGTTCTTAACAAACTAGTATCTTGAAATGTAGAAGATCAACAAATTATTCAAAGGACTATAATCTTTTCCAAGATGTATAAATTTTAGAGGATCCTGTTAGCATGATCTTAGGAATTAGATTCTGATATGGCCGGGGATGCCACGTTGACATTAACGGCAAGGCTAACCGACGGCGTGAGCGAAAGTTGAGAGTCGTGCCTCTCCCAGTCTTCCGTGTCCCTCCAAGTCTTCCGAGGCGGCCCCGACTCCTCCTAGTCGGCCCCCTGCGGCCCCGACTCCCTCCAAGTCGGCCAAGGCGGCCCCGACTCATCCTAATAGGCCCCCTATGGTCTTGACTCTTCCAAGTCAACCGTGGCAGCCCCGACTCCTTCTAGTCGGCCTCTTGCGGCCCCGACTCCCTCCAAGTTGGCCGAGGCAGCCCCGACTCCTCCTAGTCGGCCCCCTGCGGTCCTGACTCTTCCAAATCGGCCGAGGCGGCCCTGACTCCTCCTAGTCGGTCCCCCTGCATCCCGACTCTTCCAAGTTGGCCAAGGCGGCCCTGACTCCTCCTAGTCGGCCTCCTGCGGCCCCGACTCCCTTCAAGTCTTCCAAGGCGGCCTCGGCTTCTCCAAGTCGGTCCCTAGCGGTCCCTGCCAGGCCCATCTACTGCCTGACCATTGCCAGGCCCATCTACCGCCTGACCATCACCAAGCCCACCTACCGCGTGACCCACGCAGTTAATGGGATCAAGCCCACCAACCGCCAGGCCCATGTCTTCGATAGGACAAAGCCCACCGACCAGCCCCCACTCACGTAATTACCACATGCTTAGCAGACAATCCTTTTCATGGAACTCCATGTGGCTAATCCCCAGGCGGATGTCAAAGGCCTATAAAAGGTTGGAGAATTCAGAATAAAGATACATGAGCACAAGTATCCACACATTCATACTCACATTCCCTTACACACTCCTGAACCCTAGGAGGCTCTTCGACCCCGGAGTCTTCTTTCTCTTCGGAGCTTCTTCAAGCTCCCTCCCTGTTGTGACCTCGGTTGCTGACTTGATCGTCGGAGGGTCCCCATCGGAGCTTCCTCCAGTACTAGGACTTCTTGCAGGTTGCTCTTCCTTGGAGAAGACACCACCAGCTGACAGAGTCTCTTCCTGACGTCCAGTTTCAATGATCGAGCATCAACAGATTGGTGCGCTAGGTAGGGGAAAGAAAGCAGAGTTCTATGCCACTAAGTTACAAGCCCTCACTCCCTCTACAACAATAATGGTGGATAAAAAAGATGGTGATTGATGTGGCTGATCATCCCCCACAGGCAATGGATTAGCGAACTGCACAGTTTTTGAGCCGAGTAATAATATGGCAGCTAGCCCGGCCTTGGAGTCAACTTCAACCTCGGTTTTGGGCCTAGCCTCAGCCTCAGATGGTGCAAACACCAAAGTTCGAAAGAGGGTTCGATCTAATTCAGTATGGCTTTAATTCTTTCATGTGTCCTATAAATAGAATAATAATTTTACTTCTTTGAATTTGAGTCATGTAATTAAAGTTGGTTTATTTCAATTTGGGTTCTTGAGTCCAAGTAGGGTCAAATTGGTTTGTATTTAGTGAGTTTAGTAGTTGGGTCCAAGATAGGTATGGAATTGGTTCAAGGTAAGCAAGTGAGCTTGAAGATTGGATGCATTCAACCGCTCCAACAAATCAATCCAAGGTGGATGCCACTTCAGCAAGCATTGTTGGATACCATGTCAACCTCTTGGTGTATACCTCATCAAGCCACATCACCACATGCCACGTCACCAAGGAGAATTCAAATTCAAAGGAGCTACCCACTATTCTTTCCTCTTTTTAAGCTTAGTTATAAGTTGTTTCAACCTTCCACCCTTCTAGCTAGCTTAGGTTGCAACTTCCCATGAAAAGCTCCATGTAATTTGAATTTAGGTTTCAACTTCCCATGAAAAGCTCCATGTAATTTGAATTTTCAAAAGTCCTTTGGAGACTTATAAATACTACTCCAAGCTCTCTTGTAAATACAATTGATGAGGAATGAAAGTTGAGTTTATTTTCTTCCATTTGTTTTGGCAAATGTCCTCCGAGAGGGAGTGGGTGAGAGGCCCTTAGCTACTATTTATTTTCTTCCATTTGTGTTAGCAAATGTCCTCCGAGAGGGAGTGGGTGAGAGGCCCTTAGCTATTTCAAGAAAGTCATTTTCATGCAAAGATCCATTAGCCATTCTCCATCCCATCCTATCTTCCAAGGTGCAAGAAGACTCCACAAAGAAGACCGACCAAGCTACCTTAAATCCGCCAAGCATCATCTTAACTTCAACCTGCCCTTCCTCTTCCTTCATTTCATACTTCACTAATTTTTATGTTCTTAACTCTAATTTTATTTGTGTAGGATCCCCAAGAATTTCATGTTCCAAAGAAGAAGGTCTTCCATAACGCAAATAGATACAAGAAGTCCTGTAACTAAAGAAATCTCCTTGTCATCCAAGAACTTCATCCTTGAATATAAACCTTCTAATCTCTGAAATATTAATGGCCGGGTACCTCCCTTTCAACATGTTTTGATCTAAAATATTAGAGTAACTAAGCCCTAGCCTGTGTGGTTTCTTAACCACAAAGATCCTTTCTCTTTACTATTTTGAAGGATTCTCCTCCAAGTCTAGTTTAACATGCAAATCCCTTCATGAAAATTTCTGCTTTTTTATATGAAAATGTAGCCTAGCTTCACTTCATTTTTTATTTAGTTATTACTATCTCTTCCTAGATTGCATCATTCCATATCATCCCTCCCATCAAATTGGTATTAGAGCCTGGTAGGTTAGGGCATATTTTTCTATTTTCTGCATTTTCTGTTATTTTTTATAATTTCTGCATATAGAACATAGGGCTGAAACTTCATTCATTTAAGGATGAATTCATGGAGTTCTTTCCTATTTTTGTGAATCTTAGCTCATATTAGACTCCAAAATTAAGTCGTGCCAATTCAAGCTAGATCTAAAAACTTTTTCAATAGGTTTCAGATCTGAGGTTTCTTTTAACATTTGCATGAAAGTTTTCTTTCTAGTACATTAGATACCTAAATTTTAATCACATTTTCAAATTTGAAGTTTCCCTCTAAGAAAACTTGGAATTTAAAATTTAAAATTTAAAATTTAAATTCTAAAATTTGAAATGTGAAATTCAAATTTAAAATTCAAATTTAAAATTTAAAATTTAAATTTAAATTTTAAATTCTTGTTTAGTTAGTTATAACTTGTTTGAAGTTATTCTTAATTAGTATAGTGACATTGCTTTGTTGCATGCCATCCTTTGCATAAGCTATCTTAAGGGTACTATCATCACAAGATAAGGGCAGAATTTCATCACCTGTCCTTAGCCCAAAACTATAATCTTACATAACAATCCTAGCCTTTAATTTTAAAAAAAAGGATTAGACCCAAATTGCTCTAGTGAGCTAGGGACACCCACTAGTCGGGTTCAGGCTATTGTCGAATCACTGCGTCAATTACTCTGTGTGTGCTCCGTGCTTAGTGTCTAGAACGGTGGTTCAAGGGTTTGTGTGCTGGTTCGCCTCTTGGCCAATCTAAAATTGGTGTTTAAGCTGGCTATCAGGGACCTACATTCCCCTTACACCTGCCTGGCTAGGTGCTGAGTTACTACATATTAGTTTGCTACTTTGATTAGGCATCTAGTTTGGGCTCTAGGTTTTAGGAGCCCTTAGTCGTTATGGTCGGCTTGTGTGCCTAATTGCATTGCATGACAACTAGATCAGGGACCCAATACCAGCACAATCCAGGTCAACCAAGTGTAGCTATGGACCCAAATCTAGAAGTTTTAATGAGGACTATGACTGAGTAGTATAATCAATTGAACACTAGGTTTGACCAGATGTAAGAAAGGATTGATTCCTTAGAAGAATCTCATATGACTCCCGCTGAGCCTCAATCACCCAGAATGACACCTCTGAATCCTAGAGTCCAATATCCTGAACCTATTATTGAACCCCACCAAAGAAGACCTCATCATGACTACATTGATCAAGATGAAAGAGCCCTTAGGAGTATCCAACTTGATGCACCCACTTTTGATGGGGACCTAGACCCTAAGGTGTACATAGATTGGGAGGAAGATATGGACCAATATTTCGAATGATATCAAATGTCAGAGGACAGAAAGTTCAAATTTTCCAAGCTTAGGCTAATCCGACAAGATAGGTTATACTGGGGAAATGTTGAGCGACTGTGTAGACAAAGAGGAGACATGCCAATAGGTACTTGGAGAGACATAAAAATCAAGCTTAGGGAGAAGTACCTACCTATTTCCTATAAGCAAAGGTTACTGGACCAATGGCAATGGTTAAGTCAAGGGATAGGCATGTGTCGGAATACATCGCTAAGTTTGATGAATATGTTATGCGATGTAGTATTGTTGAATCAGAAGATGTAACCCTATCCAAATTTAGAGCCAGTTTAAGGGAAGAGATTCAGATAGAAGTGTTCCTTAGAGAATTCCATGACTTAGAACAAGCATACCACGTAGCTAGGAACTTCGAAAGATTTCAAAAGGTACCATTTGTCCATCGGTCCGAACCCAATAAGATGAGTGCCCCAAGCCAAAGGCCTAATCCAAGCCAGACTCACGTTAGCCAACCCATACCCAATACTCCTTTAGTTTGAAAGATTGATAAAGGAAAGAGTCCAGAAATCCAAAGGAGTAATACTCAAAACATACACTGTTTCAAATGTCATAAGGTAGGTCATTATGCGAGTCAATGTCTTACTAGAGCCTTACATATAGGAGAAGTAGAGGAGGAAGTTGATGAATCAATTGAGAATTTAGAGGAAAAGATTTATGAAGCAGAAGTGAATCTAGCTGATGAGTATGATGGAGATGAAGAAGTTTTAGACTCATCTGAGTTTTTAGGAGTTGTTAGATGTATCTTGACCTAGACCAAAGAGCAGGAAGACTGGCGTAGGACTAACATCCTACAAACTTTTATCAAAATATGGGAGAAAGAATGCAAAATCATTATAGATAGTAGGAGTTGTGTCAATGCAATTTCAACTAATACTGTTAAGAGTTTAGGATTACCCACTGCTTCCCATCCCAACCCTTATAAGGTTTCCTAAATAGATTCCACTTCAATACCGATCAAGTTTAGATGTCAGGTTCAGGTGCAATTCCAGTCGTACCTAGAGAAAATTTGGTGTGACATACTTCCAATGGGGGTTAGTAGCATTATTCTTGGCAGACCTTGGTTATATGATCGTAATGCTACTTTATTCGGTTGATCTAATTCTTGTTCCTTTAATTTTAATGGAAAGAAGATAGTTATAAATCCTTTTTCACCCAAAGACAACATTAAGAGGGTCTAGTAACTTGAAGGAAAAGAAACAGGGGTTGCATTTGATGAATGATAAAGACTTAGAAAAGAAAATTAATGAAGGTTCACCAATTTGGAAACCTATTGACCTCATTCCATTACCCACTCATGAACAAATATCTGAGTCTGCTGAGTTATATATATGCGTAGCATATTAAGGAGTTGCATAAGGAGATTAGTAAAAAAATTCAAATGAGCAATGAAGTCTATAAGCATATGGCCAATTCACGTAAACGAATGAAAGAATTCAATATAGGGGACTTTGTCAGGGTTAAACTTAGACCTGAAAGGTTCTCTCCAGGGACTATGAAGAAACTGCATGCCCGAGGAGTTGGACCTTTCAAAGTATTAAAGAGTGTTGGATCTAATGCATATGTGTTAGAGTTACCACCAAATTATGGCATTAGTTCAACATTTAATATTTATGATCTGAAAGAATACAAAGAGCCAGCATTAATTCCTAATGAGCCTTTTGGACCTTACCCAGCCTTTGAGAGTAAAACCTATCAGAGTGTCCACTAGCAATTTAGTCATAGCAAAAAGATAGGATTGAACGTATCTTGGATGACCCAGCAATTACCACCAGAAATAAGGGCTATCTACGTTATCTGGTTCGATGGCAAGAAAGGCCAGAATCCAAACACTACAAGAGATTTTAAATATTGCGACGCCCAAATGCGTCGCAATTGCGTCGCTAAACATGATATTGCGACGCAATAGCGACGCAACGAGGGCGTCGCTCAACTGTCCGTCGCAATACCCTTTTGTCGCAAATGCGCCGCAATTTTGCGACTCTCTGTGACGCTCTTGCGACGCCACATTGCGTCGCAATATTGCGACGCATGAAAATGCGTCGCTAAATTTAAAAATAAATTTAGTTAGAAAAAAATTATTATTAAATATTGCGACGCACAAATTTGCGTCGCAATATTTAAAATTAATTTTTTAAAAAAATTATTATTAAATATTGCGACGCAAATTGCGTCGCAATATTTAAAATTAATTTAAAAAAAATTATTATTAAATATTGCGACGCATAATTTGCATCGCAATTTATAATAATAATTTTTAAAAAAATTATTATTAAATATTGCGACGCACTAATTTGCGTCGCAATAATAAATTTTTTAAAAAAATTATTATTAAATATTGCGACGCACTAATTTGCGTCGCAATATTTAAAATTTTTTAAAAAAATTATTATTAAATATTGCGATGTGCGTCGCAATATTGCAACGCTAATGCGTCGCAAATAAAAATTATTTTATTTTAAAATAATTTTTAAGAAAATAGTGACTCAATTTTAGTCGCTAATGCGTCGCTATTAAATTTATTTTTAAATTATTGCGATGCCAGGTCATTGCGTCGCAATATTTAATAATAATATTTAAAAATATTAGCGATCCAATATCAGTCGCTAATGCGTCGCAAATTTTTTTTTAAAAATATTTAAATGATTAAAAATTAAAACGGTTAATTCAATTTCGCTAAATCTAAATATTGATACAAACATTTTTCACTCAATCCAAACAATAATATATTTCAAAAAATAATTTATATATTAAAATTTTGAAGTTTTTACAACATAAAAAAAAAAAAAAATACATCAAGAATCTGAATGATCACGTGGAGGCTGTGGAGGCTGTGGAGGCTGAAGACTCTGCGACAAGCGTCTAACCATATCCCGCAAATAATGCATCTCATCTCGCATGTCTGCAACCTCCTGATCCCGGCCTCGCATACGATCCTCAAAATCCTGCTCGACCTCCTGGCGAACCTCCTCTGCAATAGATCTGCGAAGCTCCTGTAAACGCTCGGGAGGAAGATCAGCAGGAACTCGCGAGCTGGAGGCCTGATGGGGAAAAAATGTAGAAGCTCTAGTGCCCATACCATAGACCCTGCGGTCTCGTGGCTGGGCACCAACAGCCTCCAAAAACACACGTCGACTCTCCTCTGCTGAGAGTTCGACGGGCGTCTCCCCATCAGTAGAGTCGACCTGCGATGCCTGGGAGCGAAGCTCCTCGACTCGTGTCTTGAAATTATGAAATCAACAATAAATGAGTTAATAAATTTCTCGAAATAAAATTTTAGAAATTAAACAGATACTACATAAATCTAATTTCTTACCGCAACCTCCCGTGATCGCGTGTCGACCCAGGAGCCGTCCCTCCTGGTGTGTGTCGCCCTGAATAGACGAAACTCACCAGGATCTCCGCCCTCCTGCTCAGTCTATAACAAAAAAAAAATGATATTAATACAAATATTTGTAAATAACTAAAATAGTAATTAAAATATTTGTTTTCTTACCATACGCCGTCTGTGCTCCTGAATCGAAATGGAGCCCGAAGTATGACGGGAGAGACCCGTGCCAGGACCGCCCTTCTCAGATCGGCGGTTCGTGCTGGCTGATGCGGACCTCCTGCGCCAGCCATCGGACTCCCAGGCCTGCTGCCACTCGTGCCAAATACCCTCTGGCACGTGCGCAGGACGCTGACCCGACGACCTCCAACGATGAAGCATGTCGGAGTATCGGCGTCGCGTCAGAGCCTCCCATGCTGCCCTAATGGCATCATGGGTGGCAGGATCCCACGTAAACTTTTTCTGCATTAAAATAAACAGTTAGTTTCTGAATTTATTAACTTTAAAGAATTATATATCACTGATAAATTGTATTTAATAAGTTTACCTGAAACTCAGAAAAATAAAACTCCCTCGTGGCTGGCGATACGTGGCGCCAATCGTAGCCACTGGGATCTGCACGCCTCTGAAAAACGGCGCTGATGTGGCTGGAGACATGATGCTGCTCAATGAATCTGTTAAAAAAATGCAAGTTTATAAGTAAATGACTTAAAAACATAAATAAAATATTTTTAATTAGTATATACTTACATCCCCTGAGCATCAAGTCTAAGTACAGTGCGGCCGCCGATGGCGGAAGAACTCTCGGAGGTCTGTGCCGATCGGGTGGATGGTAATACTGGTGCAGAGATCGAAGGCTGCGCCTCTGCTGGAGATCCAAACTCTCCATCTCCGACGCTCATGTGATCTGATGTCGCAGGATCCAAACTACGTCTCTGCTCACCCAAACTGTCGTCGGTAGATCTACCTCTGCCCCTCATACTGAAAATACTAAAGATTCACACAATTAAATTACGATTAATGATTGACTATGTAAGAATTTAACACTTATAAAAAAAAGTTAAATTTTAAAAAACCTTTATGTTTAATCGGTGTCATTTGTTTCGTGAAATGTTGGTTCAACATCCGATGCCGTATCGGATTGCGAATCAGTTTCATTATCATCGGAAGGAAACCGAACATTTGCATCCGCAATTTCTTGGACATCACCACTTGGATCTCTAAGTGATGTTTCAGGAGCCCTTGTGTCATCCTCAATTGCATGCATTTCCATCTCATCCTCTTGAAATGCAGGGCACTCGGTTGATTGACTTGATGAACTCTCCTCTAATACGATTGTTGAACGTGGGACGATTTTAGAAACGGCCCACCAATCTCGCTTGTCGTTGCGCAAACTTGGATATCCGCAGTAAAAGACTTGCTGAGCTTGGGATGCAAGGATGAATGGGTCATATTTCTGCAATCTTCGTCGATGGTTCACTTCAACCAAATTATAGTCGTTATGAACCCTTTTGCCCACAGGAACTATCGGATCGAACCAATCACAACGAAACAATACGGTTCGTTTCATAGGCCAACCGGGATATTCAACTTCAACCACCTCTACTAACTTTCCATAATAATCCTGCATATTTGCTCCAACACTTTCTCCTTTTACACACACGCCCCAGTTCTGCGTGCCTCTTGAAGCTGCTAATCGTTCAATCTGAAATTTGTACCCATTTACAAAATAGCCAGTAGAGGTTGTTACGGTCTTCAATGGCCATTGCGATAGACATTTAATGAAAATATTGTCGGTTGTCGACCATGGACCGTTGACCTATAAATTAATAAGCTATTGACATCCAATTCAAAAAATAATAGCCATTATCGAAATTGATTGAGTGATACTACTCACAAATTCATAAAACCAGTAAGCAAACTCCGTTTCTAATTTCTGCCCAATTGCAACTTGACTGATGTCGGGATTCATCTGTCGTTGTCTATCACAAAACATCCTTATGGGATGAAAAGGATGAAAACTACTGTTAGAAATTAAATATTATGGTATATTATTATATAAATTTAAATTTTCAATTTAGCATTGAAGTATACACTTACTCAATATATGGATCGACTTCTCGACAGTTCATTAGGATGTAATAATGTGCTGCATTATACTCCATATCGCTAAGATTTCTTGACTTCTGCCCACCAAATGAACGGCCGATAGCTTTAAAAATTGATATTCTACCGTCATTAGCTTCTGCTTCGTCCACACATACGTCATCGTTACGACCATGATTTCGGCTCCTCGTGTGGACGTGACCCTCAAAGTAATGTGAGGCAAAAGCTGAAACTTCTTCGACCAAGTGTGCATTGCATATAGAACCTTCAACCCTTGCCTTATTACGCACATTATTTTTTAACTTCTTAAGATACCTATATGTAAAGTTGCAACAAAAAATTAACGAATTTTTCAAGCAATGAAATAATATTTGAAATGTCAACATATCTTAATGATGTATATATTTACCTCTCGAAAGGATACATCCAGCGATACTGCACGGGACCAGCTATGCTCGCTTCGTATGGCAAGTGAACCGGTAAATGCTCCATTGAGTCAAAAAAACTGGGAGGAAATATTCGCTCAAGCTTGCATAAAATAATTGGAATTTCCTCCTCAAGCCTTGCCATGGATGCAGAAGTAATGACTGCGGCAGATAACTCCTTGAAGAATAAGCTGAGCTCCGTAATTGCCTTCCAGACATGTTGCGGAAGCAACTCACGAAAAGCTATAGGTAATAATCGTTGCATGAAAACATGGCAGTCGTGGCTCTTCATGCCGAACAACTTGAGCTTATGCATGTCCACACACCTACCGATATTTGAGGCATAACCATCTGGAAATTTTAACCCTCTAAGCCAGTTACATAAAACTTCTCGTGAATTTCTGTCAAGAGTGTAACATGCTTTAGGATAGGTCCCATCGGCACTCCTTCTCAAATCACCTCTTCTGCAGTACTGATTAAGTTCTTCTCTTGACTTTGCAGTATCTTTTGTTTTTCCCGGGATGTTTAGCACCGTGTTAAATATGTTATCAAAGAAATTTTTCTCGATATGCATAACATCCAAGTTGTGCCGGATGAGATTTGTGCTCCAATAAGGCAAATCCCAAAATATACTTCGCTTCTTCCAGTTATGTTCTTTACATATACGGCTATTTATTCTATCTGCATCCGGTTCCCATGCATACATCAACCCCAAATGCTCTATAGAATCAAATAGATCCGTGCCGGACCTAACCGGTTCGGCAAATTTTGTGACTGCTTTGTTCTTCCGGAAGGCGATCAAGTTACGCCTGTAAGGATGATTTGGGGGCAAGAACTTCCTATGGTTATCAAACCATGACTGCTTACCACTCTTCTGCAATGTAAATGCATCCGAATCATACATGCAATGAGGGCATGCCAGACGTCCAGCAGTGCTCCAACCAGACAACATTGCATATGCCGGAAAATCACTTATTGTCCACATCAAAGCAGCTCTCATTAAGAAATTTTGTTTCATAGAAATGTCGTAGGCTACCACTCCTGTTTCCCACAACATTTTCAATTCGGCCACCAACGGTTGCAGAAAGACATCAATCTTTTCCTTTGGATTTGATGGTCCTGGAACCAAAACGGTTAAAAACATTGCAGGATCTTTCATGCACTTCCACGGAGGAAGGTTATATACAGTCAGTATCACAGGCCAACATGAATACTGTTGCCCCGCTTGACCAAATGGTTGGAAGCCATCGGTACAAAGACCTAATCTCACATTCCTTATATCTTCAGCGAAATCAGGATGATTTTCATTGAAATGCTTCCAAGCCTTTGAATCTGATGGATGCCGCATTTCATCCTCTTTAGATTCATGTTCGGCATGCCATCTCATATCAGCAGCTGTTGCCTCAGATCTGTATAATCTCTGCAGGCGTGGGGTAAGAGGAAAGTAATGCATCCTCTTGTAAGGCACACTTTTCCTCCTACTTGTACCGGCTCCTCCTTCGGTGTTTTTGAACCTCGATTGCCCACAAATCTTACACCATCTCAGCTCTGAGTCTTCACCCCAAAATATCATACAATTGTTCAAGCAACAATCGATCTTATTAACTGGGAGCCCAAGCCCACGCAACAACTTCTTTGTTGCGTAAAAACTGTCTGCGGCAACATTATCATTTGGCAGAATTTCTTTGATTAACTCAGCTACAGAATTGAACGCCTTTTCTGATAATCGATGTTCTGCCTTAATATTCAACATTCGAGCAGCTGTAGAGAACTGGGAATGACCCTCACACCCAGGATACAATTCTTGATTGCAGCACGCAACATATCGTAAAATTGTTGTGCTTCTGGATTTGGTTCTTCCATAAATGTATTCTGATTGAAGTCATTACCCGATGCATTCATCACCATTTGTTCATATGTGTTTAAATTCACAAATGGTTCATCTACGGGAATTGACTCTTGTTGGCCTATAACAGCTGCTGGAATATCCTCTGGTTCACCATGACAGTACCAAACATAGTAATCAGGAACAAAACCCTTCTTACACAAATGCACCTTAACAGTTTCCACATCTCTGTAGGCTTTATTCTGACACCTGTGGAAGTTGCATGGGCACCTAATCCTAGGCCCATCCATCCATTCAGGTTGGCTACATGCAAATGCGATAAATTCTTCCAATCCATTCAGAAAATCTGGATTCAGCAAGCCATCTTTTATCCTTGCATACATCCATGAGCGAGTCCCGCTCATTTTTGACCGACTTATACAAAGTCTGGTAAATCATTAAATGAAACCAAAAAATAAAACTATATTAGTATTAATAAATATATAACTAAATTATTTCTTGGGCACAACTAAGGTTAATTACAACCAATTAAATCATTTATAAGTACCCAAATTTTTTTAGGTAACTAAGGACCCTACCATGCAAGGGCGAGCCACGGCTACGATCCTTGGGGTGCTAGCAAGGACCGATGCATAGGTTCATGGCTAAAGGAGGGCTTGAGTTTGTGTCGGGCCGCAAGGCGGTGCGTTTAGTCATTAGACTTCACAAGAATTCAAGTGTCTTAAATAATTCTACCTTCACTCCATGTCTACAAGGTAAGGCCCTATCCCATTCAAGAATATTTTTTGTGATATGTTATTCTGCTATTAATTATCATCGATCGGCAACATTGAAATTTCGGCAGCATTTCCCCATATGTTCTCCTAATGTGTGGTATATAAGCCACACTAGGAGAACGTATGAGCAAATGCAAACCGAAATCTCACCCCACGATGATTACTAGCAGACTAACATGTCACAAGAAATATTCCCAAACTGTCCACCAGGACAATTTGAGAATTTGCAAGACTAAGGCTTACAAATTCTCAAACGGGTCTAAAGGTTAAAGTGCTGTGATTATGGAAGTCCGAAGACAATCGAACTTATGCTTGTTATTCTTAACTTCTTGTGAATTATACATGTAATCACTAACTTTTTAAGATTATTGTGTCAAATACAAATGTTTGCGAATACTAAAATGTAAATCATTGAAACTACTAATTTGTTGCTGGAAATTAAATAATATTACAACAAAACATTTTATTTAGCATTTCAAAATGTAATGCATCATTCAGTTTGCAGCAGAATATAAATAATCAAGACATAACAAATGTAAATGAGTATAAATGCACAAATACTATTGTCATAAACATTCTGCTTAAATTAATTATTGCATAAATATTATGTAAATTAAATAATCTAGCATTACAAATATTATTGAATAATCAAGACATAAAAAACAGGCCGGGGGGGTTCCCCCCTCCCCCTGTTAAGAAAAATTTTTTTTTTTTTTTTGTCACAGTGGCCTGGCCACCGTGGCCAGGCCACTGCCGGCCACGGCAGCGGCCGTGGCCGGAGAAGACGGCCACGGCAGCGGCCGTGGCCGCCTTGTCCGGCCGCGGCCACGGCCGTGGCCGGACAAGAAAAAAAGGGGGGGGGGGGGGTTTCCTCCCCTCCCCCCTGTTAAAAAAAATTTTTTTTTTTGACAGTGGCCTGGCCACCGTGGCCAGGCCACTGCCGGCCACGGCAGCGGCCGTGGCCGGAGAAGACGGCCACGGCAGCGGCCGTGGCCGCCTTGTCCGGCCGCGGCCACGGCCGTGGCCGGACAAGAAAAAAAGGGGGGGGGGGGGTTTCCTCCCCT